>CM076400.1:15508342-15563342 GCA_038363315.1 Mugilogobius chulae | reverse complement strand
CAGTTTGAGAAGAGTTGTGGGCAAATACAACAGCAAGTTACACCTGAATTAAACAAAGAAGAGCAGAGAGGTGAGCTTTTGTGACACTTTTTACTGTCCCACATGCACACTGGATACGTCATTGTAATTCCTTGCTGTGATTGATTAAGGACGAACTAATATAGGCTAGACTATCCAATCAGTTCAAAGTTTTTCATTAAATGTCCCATCTTTTTCTGAACACTTTCAGCAGGAGAGGTTCCAGATGGATTCAAATCAGAGTTTAACTCAGATCCATCTGGTGTGAGCCAGGTTACATTAAATGGACTATAGTTACAATTAAACAAATGATAAAACCTTGCAACATTTGATAAATGATTGTTCAAACTTCAGGAAACTGTCTTTGCTAGTGATGGGCAAAATGAAGCAAGACTTCGAAGCCTGTGCCGAGCAAAAGTGGGCGTGTCCAATGAAGTCTTGAAATGAACTGTGGTTCAACAGCAAGAAAGTCACGTGACTGAAGCTTCAGTTTGGGAAAAATTAATAAAATCATGGAAAAAAACAACTCTGTGAACACAAAATACTTTATAAATATCCTTATTACTATAAATAATGACAAAAGTACAAAAACATGAAAAAAGATAATTGGAATAAATGTTATATTATTTGTGATACATTGGTCTCTCCAGGTGAGGGCAGTATATTTGAAGCTTCACTTTGTTGAAGCTTTGGGCAGAGTTAGGCACTTTTCCCATCACTAGTCTTTGCATTTGGTGCTTTTTGATGACATGTGGAGGGAATTTACCTTTTGCCGAGCCCCGCCCCCCTTAGTTACTGTTGCTACGCCCGTCAAATATGACAGCGTGCCATAGATTTCAATGTACACCTGTTCACGTTAGTGACTTTTTTAAAGCGATATCCTCTAGATGGAGGCAGAAGAGGTTCACTCTGCAGCGGAGGGATTTATTCAAAACATTAAAATACACAACAGAGGGACATAACTCCTATGGAGGCTAATGCTACTGGTCTCAAGCTAAATCAGAGAAACCCATGATTTTGAACGTACCTCAAATACAACAATCACAACCTTGTCCTGCTCTTGCACTGCCGGGTAAGTTCACTTTCATATGTTAAGGTCTATTTTTCTCTATTGCAAGAATATTGTTCATTTACGAGGCTGTTAGCAAGCTAAACTTACCCGTGTTGGCTAGCCGATTTACATAAACCGTAGGCGCACCGCTTCACCATCTTGCTTGGAGCTCAAGGTTTGACGGACTATATAGCAACGGTTGCTACAATGTTTGATTGGACAATAGCCGTTTTGGGGCGGGGCTCGGCGAAAGGTCAATTACGTCCTGTAGTATTCAACTTTTATTTGTCAATTTCTTAATGAATTGCAACTTAACTGCTGTAAAACTATAATAAATATTTACTGCAAGGACTGTCACACCAAACTGAGTAAAAATTAGAAAAGTGCTATTATTTGTCATATGGGCTTGAACCACTGCAATGATGATTTCTGAATATTGACTCAGAGAGTAGGCCCTGTGCCGTGGATGTGAACGAACAGACTTCAGCTTTGGTGTAGCTGATGTGTAATGGTGCAAAACTCAAATCAAGATGTGAGATTACACTGACTCAACACATAAAGCAGAACGCCTCGACGCAAAGACTCTGTCAGTTTTAAACGCTGCATCATTGAAATTGTCAAAGTTTTGCCTTTAAGCTGGCAGAACTTGAGACCACAAACGCCGAATATACACGTTTTAACCGAGTTTAATAAAGAATTTGCCAAATCGAGCTGCGTTCCAATTCTGGTCATGACAACTTTAAAATCATCTATAAAAGAGACAAGATGGCAGCCATACAGGTCCAGCCATTTTCTACTTGGGTTTAACTAAAGGTGCACAGTGTTGGGACAAAATTAATACATGTACTAAAAGTTGTATAAATGTATAATGTGATGTTCAGAATACATTTGCATAAAACCTGAGGAATCCTTAGTGGTGTTGGGTGAGAAAAATGTTTCTGTAACTCACCACAGATTTTTTCAAATGGTGCTACAAACATTAAAGTGTGTATGACGGGGTTTTTTATGTGGATTTTCTGTTGCTGATGCAAGTTTAGCAGGTGAAATCGATGACATCACACTAGAGACTGCCAAACAACCATAGACATGTAACTAGTAGACGCGCAGTCATCTGGTTGTTTAACAAGTTTACTATAGCTTTAGCCTCTTACAAAAGGTCTGCATCTCAATGAGTTTGTACAACTAAGTGCAAAGTATTTTTTACACATGAATGTATCTTCAGTAACCTACATGTGATAAGGGAAATCAGAGTGAATATTGCTGTTCTTAGCCTCATGATTATGGTCCTATTTATGTGCATACTTTTGATAGTGCTTAAAGACGTTTTATACATTGTGCTCTGCATATGAAGCGTTTAAATTACAGAAGCACAATTCTTTGCTCCACACAATATGAGCTTAATAAGTTAAGCCAAATGGCAGATGACCTCACATGAGTGGAAGTAACTAAATAACCGCTAACCAGTGGCAGGCCGTCAGGGCCTGCACAGCCTTCTCTGCTGGCCTAAAAATATCTAAATAACAAACTGATATAAATCATATTTAGTGCATCCCTGCTTAATAATTATTTAATAATTATTCATCAGCTTCTTCGTAGCATTTCCCATCGTTTCGCAGCTTTCAGGCGTGTGTTTCATAATATATTGTTTTAACCAATCATACTTCAGTCATCAGTTGTTGTCAGGGTCAGTGAAATCTGCCCGAGGCCTTCACAATCAGTTTTGAAGGCACCGTATCTTAAAATAAGTGTGTATCAAACTGTTGCTTCAACCAATCAGATTTTACGTTGACGACGCCAAGGCCTTCTAGCAGGCCACCGGCAACGTCAGGAGAACTACAGTTATTGATTGTCTGTCTGTGCTTAATGCTGTTTTGAGCAGTTTTGTCACAGTGGCTAAAGGGAGAGAAGAAATCGATTTGGTTGCAAATTTATAGGTAAAGTCTTTTTCAAGACGGACTTTTCAAGAAAAGCTATACATTGTTAAGAAAGACCGGGCAACACCAAACCCAGCAGCTCTCTGAGCGCACAAGCGGGGAAGCGGGAAAGGGATTTGTTCTGCGGGACACTGCAAACTCTATTGCGGGTGTGCTTATTATTTGCCACGGAACAACAGGATGTTTGGAGCCACTCTGGGTTTGTTCATTTGTCTTGTCTAACAAAAGCAGCGACGAGGCACCGAAGTACTGCGGGACACTTACAAGCAAAGCTTTTTTCCAAAGCCTTTGGTGAATCCAGAGTGGATTTACAGCTAAACGAGGTAGAGCAGTGTGGAGGGAAACATAGCTGCGCGAGAGAGGAGCCGATATGAGCAAATCTACGAGGCCACTGGAAGAGTCACAGGTGCCCCGGGACCAGACGGCGTCCAGCGCAAGACACTATCATTTGCGTTTTTGGTGTACAAGTAATTCAGACTATTGGTGAGTAAATATTTTTGTGTGTGTGTAAATGTGTTTATTCTGACTATAGAAGTAATGATGCTTTGCTCTTTATCGCGTGCCTGCGTAATAGAATAGTTTAACAGCATCCGCTGGTTATTGACAAGTGAATATATTTAAAAGAAGCACCACTGAAGGCCTAGGCAAGAAATGCACCGCCCGCCACTGCTGCTAACTATATTATATTGTATTTGTAAATCCTTGTAGCTTTTTGCATTTTTACATGAGAAAACATAGATATGAAATATAGTACATCTGAAAAGAAGTTCTTATTTAGTCTTGTTGACAGATATGTGATATTTTTTCCCCTTATTTTTTGTTGATTTTCTTTCAGCCTCCGTGTTGGTTTTCATATGAAAGACGATGCACATCCCTGATTGGCTAATTCATGTCAATTTTGCCCACTGAAACTTGAAACAGGAATATTGTGGCCAGACGATTGCTTGAGCAGCCAGCCCCTCCTACATTCTGTTTCAATGCAGAAGAGTCTGGAACCAAGATAAGATATCCTTTATTTGTCCCACAATGGGGAAATTCCAGTGTTGCAACGGACATTTTAAGAACAGCAGGGAAAATAGGAAACAAACAATCAAACAAGATAGTTTAAAGTAGACTTAAAGTATATATAAAGTTAAAATAGTTAAAATAGTTTAAAAAAAACTTTGATTTACAATAAATGTTTGCTATGGCACAGTGCAGGATATGACAAGATAAATAAAGTGGCATCAGTATATAGTATTATGTACAATATATGACTATGATTATGTACAACTGCAGCAGATGAACAGAATAAATAACCAGTAATAAATATGAGGTAGAAGTATGACTATGTTTATGTACAGAGCAGCATTTAAGGAGGTGTAAATAGAGGTAATAATACTACCAGATAAAGTGACATGAGTGAGTTGTATCAGAGATGTTTCCATGGTAACACAGTATTGCACAAGATCAAATGTGATGATGTCCAGAGTTAACAGTGTTCATTGTACAGTCTGACAGCAGCAGGAAGGAAGGACCTGCGGAACCGTTCCTTCACACAGCGAGGGTGAATCAGTCTGTCACTGAAGCTGCTCTCCAGAGCAGACAGGACGTCCTGCAGGGGGTGAGACTCATGGTCCAGCATAGATGTGAATCTAGCCAGGACCCTCCTGTCTCCCACCTCCCGCACTGAGTCCAGAGGACAGCCCAGGACGGAGCTGGACTTCTTGATGACCTTGTCCAGCTTCTTCCTCTCCCTCTCTGTGATGCTGCTGCTCCAGCAGACCACACCGTACAGGATGGCAGATGCCACCACCGAGTCGTAGAAGGTCCTCAGGAGTGGCCCCCTCACTCCGAAAGACCTGAGTCTTCTCAGAAGGTAGAGCCAATCACTTTGTCGTCCAAAATTAGGACGAAACAATCTCAAACGGCCGCCCCCTCCCCCACCCCTCACCAATTTCAAACTTTTGTTTTTTTTAACCGTTTCAAAATAATTGAACGTGGCAGACGTAGCTCCTTTTCTTTGACTCTTGCTTCAGTTTTGAACAATTAGGAACGTATCAATTCCTTAAAACCTGAGCAGCAAGGACTGAAAAGATCCTTGAGCTACATATTTATGATAACATGTCGCTGTTTGGTGGAATGTCAGGGTTTTCTGTGATTGGTTGATTTAGTGCTAGAAAAGCTCTGATTCCAGACCCTCACGTCTTTGTAAAGTCGTCAGGGACTGGCTGCTCACACTCCCCCCACTCTGTCTCCAACCAACTTCACATCAACCCATTCAAATTAGTTTATATGCATAAATAAACAAAAGAGCTGATTGGTCATCTGTCATTTAGAATAACATTTTACTTCACTCACCTCACATTAAAATTGTTTTTTGCTTCGCTCATTGATTCTGCAGAAATGCGTGATGTTTTTTAGTTTCATGTGATATTTTTTTTCATGTATTTTTTTCGTCGGGAGCAGCCATGTTGGTTTTTACACTGTGGAAGATGCGTGTCTCTGATTGGCTAATTCATCTGTCAATCATGGCTACAGAACTCTGAAAGAGGGACACAGACCAAACTCCTGCATTTTAATGACTGTTCTTCTCTTGAACTGAAAACACTCAATTCACCTTGTGAGGTCATTAAGTGGTGATACAGAAAATGCTCCTTTGTGCTTTTTTTTTTTTTTTTACCAAACACAACTTCACTATGGCGGCACGGTGGCAGAGCGGATAGCGCTCTCGCCTCACAGCAAGAAGGTCGCGGGTTCGATTCCCGCACGGGCCGGGCCTTTCTGTGTGGAGTTTGCATGTTTCTCCCCGTGTCTGGGTGGGTTTCCTCCGGGCACTCCGGTTTCCCCCACCAACCAATAACATGCATGTTAAGGTAATATCCTCCAGCTATGGTAGTCCTGACCAAGCCTAGCAATAACATCTGGAGATGAGTCCCAGAGCGCTGCACTGCGGCGATCACTGCTCCTGAGGAGAAGCTCCAGAGGCATTGAAGGATCCAGGGTCAAATGCAGAGGACAAATTTCCCTACGGGGACAATAAAGTGTACCTTAACCTTAACATTAACAACAACAATTCGAACATTTTCAGAACAAAAAGTCTAAGAGCAAAAGCCACAACCAAAATACACACAAAATATAAAAGAACGTTTGCTGATATTAATAAAGCTGAAGCTAAACTAGCAGTAATCTTTAAAACACTACTTAATGACATCACAACGTGGAACAGAGCTTTTAGAGCTTTGGAAAGGAAGACAGCATAATTATTATGCAGGATTACTTGAACTTCTGTGAAAACAAGTTTGAGGAGAAAATTATAACATGGCCAAAATCTTTTAATCAAAACTGCACAATAATTGAACCTTTAATGTCAGAGTTTTCAGATGCACTGCTTTGATTGGTCCATGTTTCTGAACACATTTAATACAAGTATTCACTAACTCTAATCTAGCTGAGTATTCTTCCCAACACTGACGGTGCTCTATGTCATTTTCAGCTGGAATGTTCCACAGTATGGCATTAAACGTTTGTGTGTCTTGACAAAGACATGGATTATAAGCCGCGTCTTGATTGGTTCACATTGGACCACATTAGTTAGGACTTTCAGTTTTTTCTCCCAAACAAGATGATAGTTAAAGTGCTTGAAGACAAATGGTTGAAAAAAGCAGGAAGTAGATCAGAGTTCTAAATTGATAATGTCACACTTGGGAGAAGAGCATATTTTCGGTTTTCTTGTGAGAAATGCAATTAAATGATTGTGGTCAAATGCAGAAGGTCTGGAACCAAAGACAGAGCTCATCACTTCATTGTCCAGAGTTAGGATGGTCCAATCTCAAAAGACTGCCCCCACTACAGTCTTCAAAGCATGTTTTTAAAAAAAAATATAGTTTCAAAACATTCAAAATGGCGGATGAAGCTGATTATTTTCTTTGGCTCTTCCTTTGGTATTGAACAATCAAGAACATATCAGTTTCTTAAAACCAGAGGAACAACAAGGCCTTGAGAGCCTTCATACTGAAAAAATCCTCATGCTATTTATTATCGACAACATCCCCTATAGCGTGTCATTGGGGGTATTCCATGAAGCGAGCTAAAGCCAAAGCCTGGCTTATTTGGCCAATCTAGGCTTATGAAATCTCCATTTCCGTTCCACTAACGCGGCTAACCAGAGGTGACGCTGAGTTGCCGCAGTAACAAGTGCACAGACATAAACCTGGTCTGGACCAGGCTAACAGCCAAGATTATTTTATTTTTGTCTCAAAACACGTCTTAAATCTCATGTTTATCCTCTCACACTTCCACAACTGTGTGAAATCTCTCTGTCTGTCCCAACGCAACTTATAAAGTCACTTTTTATTCACTTTTATTTACTTGGCATTGGCACCAAAGCCGCTCTGACAGTTTCTTTTCATCCTTTTTTGAGCCGCTCTCGCTGTGGAGAGACGCGTTTGTAAGAGCAAACATCAAATTGGCTGCACAAAAAGCCACATATTTACCTGAAAAATTAACTTGTTGGCTACTCCTACGTACATCTAAACTACGTAAGATCTCCCACAGACATGCAGCTGTTTCTCTTAAGGTTGAAGCAATGAAAGCAGGACTAAAGTGTGAGAGCAGCCGTGGAGTCGTGCTGCTGCTTTTACGCTCAAAAGCGTTTCATCACATCTCCTTCCCTCGTCTCTCCTCACACCACGGACACACATCCTCTGCTCTGATTGGTCAGTTCTGGTTGTGAAGACTTATGCTCAGGTTACGCTACAACTTTGTGACAACTTTACGCAGCGGGACTAGTTCCACATGGAAAACTGTGCATTGCATTAAAAAACGATGAGCCTACTCACAAATACGATGATAAATCCTCTGGATCTCTGCCTCGTCTTTCTTCAGCAGTGAACAGGAGGGGAGGGGCTGCCTCTCGCTCCTCGTATCAGAATAAACCAGTATAAACTGAAAACTTTTGCGATGCAAATCAAACTCTCGTCCGTGTGCACTTTGGCTCCTCTCGTGTTTCAGTTACATCATATAAAATAAGTGTTTTTCTCTCTCATTCTCAGTGATGTCGTCGCTCCATTGATCTGGCCTCGTCACATTCATCAGGAGCAAAGCTCACAGCCCAGATTAATCTTCAAGCTTGAATTATCGTTGTTCAGACTCAGGCTTATTTCTTTCATGGAACCACTTGAGGCTTAAGTTGGAGATGAAGCTAGTTTCAGCTCAGGATTTTAGGATAAGCCTAGACTTGTTAAGCCACTTTCATGGAATACCCCCGCTGTTTGTCGCAAACCAGGAGTTTTGGCCTAATTTGAAGCCCGATGTTTCCTTCTACGAGTTCAGGAGGCGTGGCCAGAGTCAAAGATGTGTTGTGTTTTATCTGCTTCTGTCTGTTTGTCGCTGTGACTCTGTTAGGACTGTTTGTCAGGAGCATCATGGTGAGGTTCACCTGCTGCACGAGCGAGGACCTTTCCAGAGAAGCATCTGGAGCATCTGCCTTGTGCCTAGGGTTGCCAACACTGTCACTCCCCAAATCTGGACACGCAGACAAAAAATAAAAATAAACAAAAACTAAACAAAATAAACAAACAAAAAAGATGAACTATATAGGGGTATTCCATGAAAGTGGCTTAACAAGTCTAGGCTTATCCTAAAATCCTGAGCTGATACTAGCTTTATCTCCAACTTAAGCCTCAAGTGGTTCCATGAAAGAAATAAGCCTGAGTCTGAACAGCGATAATTCAAGCTTGAAGCTTAATCTGAGCTCTGAGCTTTGCTCCACTGAATGTGACGAGACCAGATCAATGGAGCGACGACATCACTGAGAATGAGAGAGAAAAAGTGTTTTTCCTCATGATCTGACTGAAACACGAGAGGAGCCAAAGTGCACACGGACTCTAGTTTGATTTGCAACGCAAAAGTTTTCAGTTTATACTGGTTTACTCTGATGCTGGGAGCGAGAGCAGCCCCTCCCCTCCTGTTCACTGCTGGAGAAAGACGAGACAGTTTACTGCAGAGATCCAGAGGATTTATCATCGTATTTGTGAGTAGGCTTATCGTTTTCTAATGCAATGTGCATTTTTCCACTCCGCATGTGGAAGTCGCACTGCGTAAAGTTGTCACAAAGTTGTAGCGTAACTCTTCACAACCAGAACAGACCAATCAGAGCAAAGGATGTGTGTGGAGAGACGAGGGAGAGAAGTGCGATGAAGCTCTTCTGTGTGCAAAAGCAGCAGCACAACTTCACGGCTCTCACACTTCAGTCCTGCTTTCATTGCTTCATCCTTTAGAGAAATAGCTGCATGTGTGTGGGAAATCTTTTGTAGTTTAGATACAAGTTAATTTTCCAGTTAAATACGTGGCTCTTTGTGCAGCCAATTTGACGTGTGCTCTTACAAACGTGTCTCTCCACAGCGAGAGCGGCTCAAAAAAAGAAAAAAAAAAAGGAGAAAAGAAACAGCGAAAGCGGCTCTTTGGTGCCAATGCCAAGTAAATAAAAGTGAATAAAAGTGACTTTATAAGTTGTGTTGGAACAGACAGAGATTTCACACAGTTGTGGAGGTGTGTGAGGATAAACATGAGATTTAAGTGTTTTTTAGACGTTTTTTGAGACAAAGCTAAAATAATCTTGACTGTTAGCCTGGTCCAGACCAGGTTTATGTCTGTGTACTTGTTACTGCGGCAACTCAGCGTCACCTCTGGTGAGCCGCGTTAGTGGAACGGAAATGGAGATTTCATAAGTCTAGATGCGCCAAATAAGCCAGGCTTTGGCTTTAGCTCGCTTCATGGAATACCCCCATAGTCTTGCACAAATAGCACACGTCTTGGCTCTTTAAATACTTTGCCGTAACTTGATGGGCAACTTAAAAATGACACTGACATAGAACAAAGGATAAACGCAGTTGTTTAAACAGGACATTATGAGAGACGTTTTGTGTTTGTACGGGGAGGAAAAAGGGGGCAGATAGTCCTCTGTTATGACTTAGAATGCATATGACAGATTGCTTAAATGTTACTTTTTTATATAATCCGCATAGAATATATTTATCTATTGTAAATATTAATTTTGTTCCATAAAAGTTGACAATAATTATAAAAAAATTGATAATACATGCACTTTCTTCTGCTGTGCAGCTGTTGCTATGGCGCCCCCTGGAGCAGCGGTGATGATGTGAATGGAGGGGAATGTGAGTCAGTTCAGACTGTTTTACATGTAAAAATCAGCCTCATTTTGATCAAATATCTGCACTGTCGCCTGGATTTGTAAAGAGCTGATTGTTCTTTATAGTTACATTAAATCACATGGAGCTTTTTTGTGTATTTCTCATAAGTATTTTTAGTAGTTTATTTCTAAAATAGTTAAATATTGTGTGTGGGTGATTATTAAGAATTTGCTGAGTGGAAACAATGTGTATCATTTCCCAGACCAGAAAAAAGGCTGTAGCTTTTTTAGATGAAGGAATAAAGAAAACCTGCCTTCTACACGTAAATACAAAGCCCAAACACAGCTTCATGGTCAGAGGAGTGTTAGTACGGCCCAGATGTGGTGCGCTGGTAACGCGGTTCAGCTCAGAGCATTTGCACTGGTCAGACGCCTCCCGCACGCCCTTCGTCTATGAGCCTCCAGCACATGAGAACTTCTACGTCTCCACACTTCTCTAAAGAACAGCGCCTGGCATGACTATACGCATGTGTCATGAGCCATTCAGGTCAAACAACCCTCGCAAACAAACTTTTCACTCACCATAGTTGTCCTGATGGTGTCCGCTGTTGTCCAGGTAAAGCTTAAAACACATCTGTCTGACGGAGACACAAATTAATCCAGCTCTCCGTATCCACAACACACGAACCTGCAGATCCGCGGTACAAGTCCACTGTTCTGTTTCTTTCCGAGTAAAAGCTATTGGCCCTGAAGCATTGTCTAAACCCACGAGCTGAATAAATCCAGTTTTCATTTCCAGCAAAGTATTTGTGTTGTTTCTAAGAGTCAGTGCAGTAAACAGCTGCTGAAATCCTCCTGATGCCGAGCCGTGCTGCTGCTTATCAAATCAAATCAAATCAATTTATTTTTGTATAGCCCAAAATCACAACAGTCGTCTCTGAGGACTTCCCAAGATTATTAATTTTAGCAAATATGAATAATAGGAAATCAAAATAAAACAATACATATTCAATAAAACATTTGATCAAGCATGTCAAAGCAGATTATTAATAGAGCAAATGAATGATTGTCCACAGCATCCCCTGTCCTTAGACCCTCCTTCTGTCCTTAGACCCTCCTTCTGTCCTTAGACCCTCCTTCTGTCCTTAGACCCTCCTTCTGTCCTTAGACCCTCCTTCTGTCCTTAGACCCTCCTTCTGTCCTTAGACCCTCCTTCTGTCCTTAGACCCTCCTTCTGTCCTTAGACCCTCCTTCTCGGCAGGAAAAATTCAAAAAAACCCTAACGGGCTGATCCCACATCCTGCATATCCGCTGCGCTGCGCCACGACCTTCGCAGCAATTGCGCAGCCTTTGTAATGAATGAGGTACGTTCCACATCCTGCATATGCACTGCGCAGGGCTGCGCCTCAGCTCCGTCCTTCCAACGCCGTCCGACAAAATTGCGGATCAACGGTAAAATCTTCTGCGCCCAGGTCCGACCAGATCAAGTTCCACAGATCAGAGCGCACCAAACAGGAAACAGAACTTGAACTACGTCCGGAATTTCAAGGTAAAAACACTTCGCACTGACTTTTTTTTTTTTGATTGCAGTACTTGTATTTAATCTTTATATGCATAGTTGCTTTGCCAGTTTAACTCAGTCGGCTGTAAACTTTCACTTTATGCCACTGAAACACTGACGGGAGAAGACTTTTTATCAGACTTATTCACTTAATGCCTTTGCCTTCGTGGGAGAGAGAAAACACACGTGAGCTCATGTGATGAGAGCTTAAGAGCAATCTCATCAAACACGGCCGTTTTTTTCACTCCTGCTGCACAATAAAGAGCTATTTTGGCTTTAATTTAAAACTTTTTTTTCATAAACCTGTCCTCTTCGCGCATGCTCTTCTCGTGCCTCTCGAGGCTTCGCAGCCCGGCGGGGACAACATGCATCCAGTAGGAGAGGCTTTGCGCACGAAATCGGAGGTGTTCTGTGCAGCAGCGCTGCGCAGCGGATATGCAGGATGTGGGCTTCCTGTGTAAGGGAAAAAGAGAAACCTGGAGGAGAACCACAGTGAAGAAGGGATCCACTCCCATGGACGGACAGGCTGGAGATGTAACTAAGGGCGCACTCACACTAGGGCTTTGTAATCGTGCCGCGCTCAAACCCGGTTGCAGAAAATTCTCAGACTCGCGTCGGCCCGCACTCACACTTGCATAAACGATCCGTGCCACAGGCCGGTGACATCATCCTCTAGCGCCGTTTGTTTACATGTCGCGGTGAAGAGTGTATCAAGCGCTGAGGTGCTGATGCAGTAGCGGCGAAAATAAGTCCTGCGGGCCGTTATAGCTTTGATATAATGAGGCAGACTCGAGTTTTACCCGTGATTCACGCTCCTCCGCCAGGCTTTGGATTAATAATCACATGGAGCAGCAAAAACAACAGGAGACGAGAGACTGCACAACTTTTCTCTCCGGTCATGAAGGCTAACTCAAGGTAAGCGCATTTCCACGGAGTTTGGTGCAGAGTTTCTTTCTTCTTGTGACAAATATCAGTGGTCACAGTGGGCTTGTAGCTAAAGTCGTGCGTGTGCGTGTTTATGAGTAACCGTGCCGAGCTCTGGCCCACCTCCTCCAACCGTGCCAGAGACACAACCGTGCAGAGTGTCAGCGCGGTTCGTTTGCACTCACACTGCACAGAAGAACCACGCTGTAGGAGCCATCCGGGCCTAGGCACGGTTCGGTTGTGCCAGTGTGAGTGCACCCTAAGGCTAAAGTTATAGAGTTTATGTTTGTGGAGCCAGAGTCTATAAGCAGAGGGAAACAACTCGTCTAGCAGGACCAGGACAGGCCAATCCTGGAGAGGGAGGTGGGGCGGAGGTCCAGGCATCAGTGGTCCGGCCCACGTCACTGGAACAGCAACGATCTGATCCTGTCAGATCTCAGAAGCTAAGCAAGAAAGGGCCAGGGTAGGTTTCGGATGGGAGACCGACAGGAGTAGATTGTCGTTGTGTCCTTGGGCAAGACACTTAACCCACACTGCCTCAGTGTCTGTTACACTGGGTGAGTGGATGCTAGATTGTAAAGCACTTTGTGTGCCTGGAAAGGTAGAAAAGCACTATATAAATAGACCATTTACATAATCTTATCGTTTTGAGTGATACGAAAAACGACTTTCTCTCCAAAAACAGGGTCACAAAAGTTGACATTTCCCTGCTTGCTAACTGGATGTTCCGCTACTGTAACGACGTGATCATAGCACTGAGTGTGAGGAGGAGGAGCTGCTGTCTTCAGACAAAAGTTACTCTGCTCATTTATTTAACACACATAAACACATTTCAAGCAATTTTGTGGATTAATACGGAGTAGTCAGAGGGAGGTGAAAATGTCCTGGCAGGAAATATAAGGCGGGGAAACACAGACGTTAATAAAATAATAATGCAGTAAGTCAATGGAGGATCACAGAGTTAGGTGTAGGTTCCACTCCGCCTACGTCACCGGCCACTTCTGTGTTCAAGGGATTTTAAGAGAGATTTGACAGTAAATGATTTCGTGAAACAGACCAATGTCTTGGTGAGCATTGCTGTTGCTATGGTTTCTTGAAAATGGTAGCTAATCAGTCAAATCAGCTTTAAATGCTTCTAAAGATCAAAGCAGTGATGTTACTTTTATAATCAGATCGTTCGCTCTCTAGTGATTCATAAGCACAATATAAAACAAATATTTACCACTGTCTAGGCCAGTAGAGTGAAGCGTATTCATGTTAATGTTTCACTGACTCATCACTTCTTGTCTGCCTGATTCGTCTGTTTAAAGTCCTGGGCTCTCATTTATAAAGCCTACTTACACACAAAATGAACCTCGAAAAGTACAGAGCAGCTTTTTACGCAAAACTTGGGATTTATAAAAAACATCTTGAACGTGAAACATTACGTATCTCCTGCACATATTGGACGTTGTGTATGTGTGTCAGACTTCACTTAAACACGACTCAGAGGCAGGAGACACGTGAGAGGACGAGAGGACGACATGTGTGAGGAACATTTGAAATGGGCAAATATGACTTTATTTAAAAAAAAAAAAGAACAAAAATTTCAAAGCGCTCATAAAGCTTATGGACGCTCTTAGTGCACGTGCGCTTTACGCTGAATAATCCCAGCAGCAGTATCTCTATAGTAAACATTCACTAGACACAGTCTGACCCGCGTTTAGGGAGCACACGCGTCACACGCACAAGCCCGCGTCCCTCCGTCTTTTCCTCAAGTCACTGCTTCTTCCCAAACCCCGGACCACAGCGCGGACACGCGCACACAAACCCCCGCCTGCATGTGGCTGCAGGCTTTATAAAAGCGATAACCTTCCCCCCTTTCACATCAGTTTAAAGGGCCACTAAACACCAAAAACACTTTTTTTAGCTGATAAACTGTGTAAATGGGTGTTAAATAGATGAATCTACACATCCCTGGTCTTATTTTGGTAATTTGGTGCATATTTGTTAAAAATCTGACTTTTGGGTCTAAAACTGTGTCTGTATTGTCCTCTTTGGGCTTAAATATGGACACTACATTTGAATTTCGCGGTTGGAGCAGCTCATTCAAACTACGCAAAATCAGCAAACTACGTCACGGGTCTTTGCGAGGGGGAGGGGGGCTCCTTCTCCCCCTGAGGGCGGGGCTGCCATGTGCAGCAGTGTGCGAGGGGAGAGGAGAGAGAGGAGAGCGGAGCACGGGGAAGCTAACGTTGTTGTTAGCATCATAGCATCAGCTCACTCTTCTATTGTAGCAGATTATTTTTACTGTTGGGGCTATAGCTTCTGATCAGGCTCTGAAACAAACGCTTTTACATTTGCTCGTCAGCTGAGCGGAGTTTGTAACAAACTTTTCTGCAGAAGTTGGCCTATGACTGTTCATGTTAGCCATCTGCTTCTACAAACACGGATTCTGCTGCTCTGACAAGTTATTTATGGAGGTAAGTTTGCACCATTTCACTCACACAACATGTTTTTATTTAAAAAGATTGTAACAGTATAAACCTCAGCTGTGGCTCTGATTAAATAGGTAATTGTCCAAGTGAGTCAGTGCTTTGTGCATGAGACATGAGAATGTAATAAACAGAAGATAAACTTTGATCCTGTGAACTAGATGGACTGTGCATTTCATTATAAGTTACACGTTAGGAAAGCTAAACAGGATGTATGTCTGACCAGAGGCAGTACATAATAGATCCAACATAACTGACTTTGCTTTTTACATTTTCAGGTTGTATTCTAATACCGGACAGAAGATGAAGGCAACAGTCACAAAAGCCAAAAGCTGATGATCCCACCAGAATCCAATCAGGTAACATTACTAAATATAAATGTACAAATGCTAGAATAAGGTAGTTTTAATTGAATATTGTCTCCGTTCATACAACAGTTGTGTCAGTTCTTTGAAGACAGCTGCAGGAGGAAGACTTCTCTGAGCGTGTGACTGAGGAGCAGCAACACCAGGTATAATGAAGTAGACCTACATGATTAGTATAGTGGTATCAGAAGTGTATTAGAGCTGCATACAACACCAGGTATAATATAGTAGGCCTACATGATTAGTATAGTGGTATCAGAAGTGTATTAGAGCTGCATACAACACCAGGTATAATATAGTAGGCCTACATGATTAGTATAGTGGTATCAGAAGTGTATTAGAGCTGCACACTCATATTTTATATGGCTTAACAAAAATGTAAGTAAAAATGTACTTGTGCTAACAATTGATGAAAAATGAAATTCTTGATGGGTTATACATTGACCAGGATTGTTGGCACAGTAGTGAAAACCTCAAAAGTCAAATTTGCTCATGTCATATTTTTTTGTTTTCCAGATTCCAAACTGAAGAAGCTGGCCTTTGTTGTCCTGCTGTACATCTGACTTCAGCTCCTTTCTGTGGCTTCATCTTTTGTGACCAGACATCTTCAGATCATCTCAAATACAGATTGTGCACTCAAACATTTCATCACAAATATAAAGCTCAATAAAATTAAATAATGATGCCAAATTTAAGTAATACCTTTATTGCATTTGTAAAGTTGGCACAAACATGTTGACATTATTGTTCAGTATCAGTTTAGTTCACATTAAGAGTCTGGAGTCTGTAGAATAATCTCTTCATTACAAGTGTTAACATGAAACATGTATTTAGACTTTTTTGCATGAAGTGATAAACTGCTTCAGAAATCATTGCTTATTAATGAATATGAATAAATTTAATCTAATTAGACTATTACTTTGTGTCTATATCATATTGCAAAACAAATGCTATAATGTTTGAGGATTGCAGAGCCACAGAAGTGCAAATGTGCATGTTAAAACACAATGTTGTAGCTGCTTTTGTTTGTAACATATTTTTACTTGTAAAAATATTGATTGATAATAGCATTAACATTACTGACTACATTTGTTCTCATTTTAACGAATCTTCAGTGCTATGCTTAGTAACTTTACACTATAAACATCTGAAAGAAGCCAAACCTATCTCTCAAAATACAGTATATGGAGCATAGGTAGCTTTAGCATTAGCTCGGTGTTAGCGCGTTAGCTTTTAGCGGCCACTTCAGTTCATTTGGACACTTGGCTTTCATCCAGCGGCCTGTCCAGGCTTCACTCAGGGCCGTCGGGCTCCGCCATGAGGAATGAATAATCCAACCGCAAAAGTCCGTTCCATTTAGAAGCTAGACCTGGCCGTGGTCCGCGCGGCGCCATGTTGTAATGTGTTGTTTACTCCGGTAGAGGAACACGCCTCCGCGGACACACCCCCGCTCTCCCCCCGCACCTCTCTCTAGTCCTCCAGGCACCGCCCCTCTGGCAGCATTTTTTGAATGTAGCACCTGGGTGGAGAAAACTTTTTTCTGGCCGTTTAGTGGCTCTTTAACGATCTTTACAGCTGCACCAAAGCAGTGGTTCTGATAAAGTACCAACATGTTAAAATGACAGTGTGTAAAAGTGTCTCAGAGAAGCAAAGATCACTCTTGAATCAACTTCCCCTGAGTCTGTGTGATGTGTCCTGCTGCAGCGTCTCTCCTCAGTCAAACTCACTCATTATCAGCTCATTTGCGTATCCATTTATGGTGAGACGGAATTGTGAAGGGGGCGTGGCCTGAGGAATTGTGAAGGGGGCGTGGCCTGAGGCGGGATCCTGGTCGCAGATTTCTGCTGCTCAGTAGGAAAAGAGCGCTTACGGAAGGTTTTATAAATCTGGATCATTTTTTCACTCAGGACAAATCTAATTTTTTTTCGTAGTAGCTTTTCCAAGTAGATATTTACGCACTCTTTTATAAATGGGACCCCAGCTCTGGTGGTCCTGATCAAAGTCAAAGTCAAAGTCATCTTTATTGTCCCACTAGGGGAAATTGGTTTTGCAGCATCTCACAAAACATATAAAACACAATCAACAAACAAACAGACACAGCAGATTCAATAAGCACATACAGGGAGGGATGTCACAATATAAAAAGAGAAAAAGAATGCAGATATGTATACACATATTCTCTAAAGTGCTAAGAGCCATTAAGGTGCTTCACAGCAGTTGGAATAAATGTAGTTCCCAACCTCTTTGTCCTACAACCAGGAACTCTATAGCGCCGCCCAGAGGGCAAAAGTTCAAACTGCGACCTGAGAGGATGGTCTTGAGAACCAATTATGGCACAAGCCCTGGTCTCCACCCGTTTTCTGCACAGATCTCCAAGCTGAGTCTGCTGAATTCCTGAGATCCTACTGGCCACTTTGACCAGATTTCCAAGTCGATTTTTATTTGTGAGAGAAAGGCTACCAAACCACGCAGCTATACAAAAAGTTAAAACCGATTCAATGAAGGCTCGATAAAACAAAGTCATCATTTCAGATGAGACATTAAAAGTGTTCATTCGCCTTAAAAAATACATTCTGTACAATCCCAAAGTCAGCTGTCCCATTTTCCTCCTCAGTCGCCCTTGAAGGGATTTACTTTTATTATATGCCTTACTTATTACATTTTATTTACTCTTATTATATGTTTTACTTATTGAGTGACTGCGCATTTAATGCGCAGTCACTATTTGCTCCAGTAAAAATTTATTATTATAGGCATCCCTTTTATTCCCGTTTTTCTGCACCTTTCAACTCATTAACCGTTTCACTGAGATCACCAGTTTTCACTTCTTCACGTACTCCCTGATAATCTCCTGGGTGCTATTACTTTTCACGTCTTTAACTCTTATAGTTTTTTAACTATTAACAAAATAAACTTATTTCCCCCCCATTAACCTCCATTCAAAATAAATACCTGTAAATATTTCACCTTTTACTTGCCACCAGATGGAGCCAAACTTCCCATTTCACTGGGTTAGCCTTTTCCCTGTTCTCTGTCCCTCTCATCCTCAAAGCTGTCAGTGGTCCACTGGGTAAAGCGCACGACTAAGAATACCTCGATCCAGGTTCGACCCCCACAACTGGGACTAAATGCATACTTCATTGGGGAATTTCTGTTTTATAACTTTTAGTTAAAATCCAATACTTTTCACTAATTTAACTGTGCCTAAGTTCACTGTTGATGTGGTTTCACTGATACTTGTTTTAACTGATTTAACTATGCCTAAGTTACCTGTTGACGTTCTTTCCTTAAATATTTGTTCACTTCATAAGCTTATCACTTTTGATGTTTAACCTTATCTGAATCTTCTCACTGTGTGCTGTCACCTTTGACACAATTCACACTGCACAGGTCTGCTCACAGGTGTTGTCCATTATCACTTAATTGCGGCAGTTTTTTCCCTGTATTTATTTATTTATTTAGAAAGGATAGCCCCTTGAGATGAAACATCTCGTTTGCAAGGTGGTCCTCAATATAGAAAAATACAAATAACAAGAAGTAGAAGAAAAAACAAACAAACAAGATAATAATAACAACAACAACAACAACAGCAGACATACAACATTCACACCTACATACAGTGTTATAATAGTGAGCTCTCTGACAAAAAACAAGAAAAAAGTCGAACATAAAAAAAAAGAAAATGAAATAATAATAAGGATAATATTTTTTCAAAAACAGGAGCATTGTTTTTGTAAATGTTGAAAAATAGAATCTTTGAATTGACGAACTGAAGAAATTGAACGAATTGAGCTGGGTAAGTTATTCCAATCATATGGAGCTTTAAAATTAAATGCTCTACGTCCAGTTTCCTTCTTTATTTGAGGAACATAAAACATTAATTGTTCAGATTGTCTTAATTTGTAGGTTGGTCTATATGGAATCAGAATCCGTGTATCATTCGTTCAATTGATTTTCAATTTCAAAACAAAAACAAAAAAAGGAAAAGTTAGACCTTTTTTCCTTTTTTTGTTTTGATTAATAAAACAAATTACAATAAAACGGGTTGATTTATGTTTTTTCTATTTGGTTTCAAAATCGAAAAAATGAAAATTGAAAAATTGTCTCTGAGCGTGGTTTCTTTTTTTAATTTACCTTTATTTGTTTTGCGTGAACCGGAAGTTTATCTCGACCGGGTGATGTGGGCGGGGTTTGCAAGTACGCGCTTTAAATAATAATAAATAATTCATTTTATTTAATTGCACTCAATGACACTTTACAAAAGGTTGAAATACATAAAACACAATCACAATGAAAATAAAAATAAAGCTAGTGTTCTCGTTTAAAACGAATCAAAGAGCGCACTTTGCGACAAAACAGCCGCATGCGCAGCTAAACATTGCCGGAAAGTGTGCTCCCGCCACAACTCTTCGCTCTTCAGGCTCCCGCCGGATTTGTCTAGACATCAGATCTGTGAAGAATTGTGAAGGTTTGTTACAAATGTTAATGTTTTTTGTGACGAATTGATCGTTGGTTAATAGCTAGAAGTCTATCGAAAGAAAGTATTTACTTTATTATTAATTAATTGTTTGTTAATATACTACTTCTTTACGATTTCTAGCGATTAACCACCATATAAACGGTAGACGTTGCATTTGCTAAGCTATGTTGTGGTGGTTTCACCATCAATAACATTGGACTTCACTTTTAGCTCAAAATATGGAAAGCTACTGCCTGTTTCGTGGTCCTAAAAGGGTTACTTTAAGAGAGGACAACATGACTTTGACCAAAATCGGCCGCATATTCCAGGTAATATTAGTAGTTTATATTTTATTTCCCACGAACCTTGCTAACTTAAAACTGTTTCTTCTTATGTTAGGTCAGTGCCCCCACACTGTACCTCACCGATGAAGGCAATGTTGCTATTTTTCCCTCGAACGATGGAACGTTTTGTTCAATTGATTTGATGTCAAGGGGTCACTATGAAGTTCATGGCGAGGTTACGCAAGATGAGGCACCAAGCACTTCATCGGTTCTCTCTCAACCATGCCCAGTGCCCACTCGCTTCAGCTTTCAGCGCCAACCCACCGCAATTGTAGGGTCTGCCACAGTGGCAAAAATGGCTACTGTAAAGACTTTTCAGAGGTTTGCATTTTGTGTATTAATAATATAACTTTAATATGTAATGTAGCAGTAATTGTATGAAAACCTGCCCTTAGAACATATTGAAATTGATACTCTGTTATTCAGTTAGTTAGTCTCAATTTAAGATTTGCTAATTGATTTTTTTTTTTTTTTTACCTTCTCAATTTGTCTACTAATGTTTAACTTTTTTGTCTCCTAGAAATATATACATTGCAGATTTTGTGGAGGGGAAATTGGAGACAAGCAGAACCCTTACAGTACGCTTTTCAGAGTTTGAAGCCACAGTTGCAGGCATTTTAAACAAGGTTTCGGATGCCTTAGACTCTGCGGACCTGATGGTTTTAACTGATGGACAGGGGAACAAAATTATGGACTCAGAGGGTACTAGAGGTACAACTCATCATCTTCCTTGTGAAAATTTAACTCTTATATTCTCTATTAATTGTGTCTGTCATTACAGGATCTGCTTTTTGGAAGCAGAGCGCACGAAAGGTGGTGGCGGTCAAAGAAGTGGACTTCAGTAGACTTCAATGTTCGAAGAGGAGAAGATTAAGGTAGGGACAATATAATGTGCAGGTTGCTAACTAAAACATAATGTAACACCCCTCGTCCCCTTCTTCCTCTTAAGTCGCAAGGAAGACACTGGTCTATCGAGTGTATTAAGCGACATCGAAGAGATTATTTTGGCAGCAGAGGCTCTTCCCGGAATAACAGCCATATTAAAGGACCTTGCAAATATGGCTCAGCAGTCAGGAGAAAGTCTTGTTATCCTGTCAAATCGAACCATCACCGCCAACCAGGCAGCTACAATTAAAAGCACCTTCTCATGCCTCATTTGCAAAGGTAAGTTTTTCTACATATAAATATAAATGAGTTTTAGATGATCTTTGCAGAATGAGATGACATTTAAGAAAACATGTTTAGAAATCTTCATATATACATTTTTCTTTTTAACAGAGCTAGTCGTGGAGCCAATGGTCTCAATTTGTTGCAACAGCATCATTGGTTGCAAGTTGTGTGTTGAGCAATGGCAGAGCTCTTCTGCAAATTGCCCAAAGTGTCGTGCAGATGAGCCTAATACCCATCGTCTAACTGGCATTTCAGATGCATTGGAAGCCTTGGGTTGTATTCTGAGTCTCAGATTTTTACTACAACATTATATTGTGAGGTATGTTCAAGCCCCAAATTGTACTGAGAAATGAATACTAAATTGCTCCATTTTTGTTATTGTGTTTCATGTTAAATATGGAGATACAGTATATAATGCTACCTGTTACAGAAATGATCTTTACGAGATAAGTTGGTTCAAAAATGCATACAAATACTGTATGGAATATTGAAATGATGTCAATAAAATTTCTAACAAGTTTTTTTATTATTATTATTATTGTTGATGTATAACAATGGAACATTACACATAGACTATAATCACCCACAAAAAACAAGCACTCAGTTAATAGTGCAGTGAGTAACATTCTGGTCTACACAATTCAACAGATAAAAAGTTAAAAATCATAGTTTATGACATTCTGAATGGGGATAATAACGTTTTATGCCATAATGTGGGGAAAAATGCAGCTTAAGGAACTTGTTTACTACACAGACGAGTGAAGATGCACAGATTATATTGTGTAACAAATCAAATGTACAAAGATATGCTTTAACTGAAGTATACTTTGTTCAAAAAGTTACAGTGCAACTTGAAATTATTGTATACTTTGTGCAATGTTTATTAGACACAACAAGGCATCCTCAAAGGAGGCAAAATTTCCATTAACAACATCATTAAACAGAACAGAGATGTCAGGATAATGTGCAGCAAATGTATTTTCAGCCAGACACCTGGCATTATCATCTGGAAAGGGATCTGTTCCAAAAGAAGATGCCCATGTGAGTGAGGATCCCAACTCTTGCTCATACATTGTCGCGAGTGCAGTGTCAGAAGGCAGCAACTCTTCAGAGATGCTTTTTTGACAACCACCTGCTGCCAGAACATTGGGGATCCCACGACCTTCAATGATCCAAGAAAATAATGTCATTGTTTTGAACATAAAACGTTTCAAGTACAGTACTTACAGGTACATCTCGAAAGATTAGAATATGATGAAAAAAGTTTTTTTTTATATAACTTGATTCAGAAAGTCAAATCAAAGTATACATTGAATATGTAAAGTTAAATAATTCGAATCTTTATTTGTTGAAATTCTGAACACCATAACATAAAATAGTAAAAATCAAAATTGTAATTTTACAAAATTTGACTTGCTTAAGACTAATCAAAAATAATATTTCAAATAAATGGCCATGTTTATAAAAGATGTAAATTCCTATGCACCAATACTTGGTTGTGTCTCCTTTTGTATGACTTTCTGCTCCAAACAGCTTATTTCCATCTGTAGTCCTGGGAAAAAAATGCTGATTTCAGGACTTGGCTTCTAAGCCCACACAGCCAAAGGGAACAAGAACTGATGCAATAACCATGGAGGTAATGTACTTGATTTGTCTGCAAACTCACTTGATCTGTATCATAGAGAATTTATGGAATCTTGTCCAGATCACTATCAAAGCAGCCTGGACTTGAGTTCCACCTAAGGAGTGTCACAAACTGACTTCCTTGCCAGATTCAGAGTAATTCATAAAAAAAGAAATACAATCAAGTTCTGGTGCATAGAAATGAGCGTATTTACTCAGAAACCTGATGTGTTTCTGTAAAACATCCGTATTTTACTCATCTTACATCCATTTGCAATTTTTATTTTTTACTATCGAAAGCCATAATACAAATTTCAAGAAATATTTACTTCAAATTCTTCACTGTATGTCTTATAAGTCTATATACTGGGTTGACTTTCTGAATTGAGTTACCAAAATAATAAAGACAAAGTCATTTTTTATTCTTTATTTTTGAGTTTTACCAGAATAGTGTGTTGGGGGTTGCTTATGTGGTGGTAGGCCCCGTGTGCCTGCCGGTAGCCTATTGCGTTTGACCTGACTCTTTAAGAGGAGGGTCTCTCACCTGCACGAGCTCTTGGCCGCCTCTGACGTCACCCGCCGTTTAGGAGCAGTGAGACACGAGCGCTGGAATTAGCTCCAAAATCGCTTCAAAATCACCTTTAAAATCGCTTTTGTTGACCTAAAGCTTGGTGATTGGGCCCGCGTTGCGTGATCCACCAGTGAGTATCTTCTGATTACGTTTAATGGTCCTTTTCATTCAGCCGACGTATCCAAACAAACATTTCTGCTTTCCTAGACCGCCGGCGCGTGCACGAGGGGTTAACTCGGGACAGCTCCCGGCTCGTGCGCGTTTGCATTGATTCACACGCTCCGGTAAGTAATTTCGTGCTCTTAAAAGATTCCTGTTTAACAAAAATAATTTACCTGGCGCTGTTTGTGTAGCCTGTGGCGTCCAGGGCTATTTTCAAGCACGAGGATCATTCAGCTCGTGTTGTGACCATTTAAAGGAACGCTCCGGTAAGAGAGTTGCGCTCATTCATAAAAATACTTGTTGCATTCAGGCCATTAATAAAACGCTGTTTGTAGTGGTGCGGCAGCCAACACTAGCACCTCCAGTGACGGGCCTTCTTCTCAGTGCGCGCAGCGTCTCACGTGGATTTCGGTACGTACACGCCTTCTGTATTGCTGCGTAGGAATCTGAAAATTCAATATAGATGGTTCTAAATTCCAATTTTACCATTTTTAGGTTTGGAGCGAGTCTCCACTTCTTTCTCCTCCCTTTTCACCAACACACTTCATTTAAAGGACTCGTGTCAAATGAAAACACAATTGGACTATACAGTATTTGTGTTTTTGCCCAAAGCTGCTGTGGTCATTGGAACAGACGAAAACTGTGACAATTTGGTAAATGTAACTTTTGCCAAGGTCAAAAGTATTGGTTTTAAATGTGTGAAAGAATGAGTGAAAGAATTTAAACGAATTGTCCTTTTAAAAGAAATGATTTTGTACTTACCCATCAATTAGTAAGCATAATAAAATTGTATATTTTTATAATTTCTTGTCTCTGTTACTTCTAACTTACCTGCGTTGCCTTATTTAATTTAATTTACTTTAATTTAGGTCCCTTCGGGGTGGCGTTGTTGGACAACTTTATTTTGTAATTATAAATTTGGTTTATCGTTGTAATTATTTTTGACGCTTTAGCACCTGGCCACGACAGACTTGGCGGTCGTTGGCAGGATTCAACTGAAGTGAACAGAGACATAGAAATTGGTTACATTTGGTTACATGGTGGCAGATTGAATTGAGTGCAGCACACTTCAGTAGTTATTTTTGGTAACTGCAGAGAAATAACAGTAGCTTCTTTTGTTCTGTTTAAAGGGCATTATTGTGTGTTTTGCATGTTCTTGTTTTGCTGTGTTTATGTAAAAACTGCATGTTTTGTTTTTTTTGAACAGTTTTCTATTGAATTGCATGTGCTTTAACTACTTGTTTTTCATGTACCTGGAACAAACGAACACCTGTAAGTACTGTTCCTTTTCTATAGCATTTTGCCATTGATACTAAACAACAACTGCATTTTCACTTTGCCATCAGTGTTTAATTGTGTGTAGGTATTGTGAACAATACCACAGCAGCGTTTTTTTTCCATTTAATTGTTTTTTTTCTGAAAGAAAAATGGAAGACCAATTGCGCGCACTACAGGAGTTAGTAGCCGAATTAAAGGCTGATAATGAGCGACTGCGCCAAGAGCAATCTCAGTCTGTTTCAGATGCTAGTGCCGTGCCTTCTGCCTCTTCCGCTGAACCTACGGTGACGTCTGCACCTAGTAACCAGAGTATTGACCGGTTAGTCTTCGTTCCACGGGACCGGAAGTGTCCAATGTTTCGTGGTAGGACCGGTATTACCTTGAGCGAGTGGTTAGAGGAAGCCCAGGCATGCATGCGCGCTAGACATTTGTCTTCAGCCGATCAAGCTTTTTTTCTGTTCGATCATTTAGAAGGGGAGGCTCGTGACGAAATTAAATATCGTTCTGCAGCAGAGCGAACCAATCCAACCAAAATCACTGCCATTTTGCAGGATCTATATGGATGCTCGGAATCGTATGTAGCACTACAGGAGGCGTTTTTCTGTCGCAGACAACAGGAAGGAGAAACACTTTTAGAGTACTCCCTCGCACTTATGTCGCTAATGGATAAGGTCAAACAGCGCGCTCCGAATAATACAGTTAATTTTGAAATTTTGTTACGTGATCAATTCGTCGAACAAGTACTGGATGGTGCACTTAGACGCGAACTTAAACAATATGTTCGTAACTCTCCTAATGCTACGCTACTTGACGTCAGAGGTGAAGCCATTAGGTGGGAACGTGAGGGTCTTCCGGCGGGTGCGCGGGGCCGAAGCAATTCTGTCCCCTCTGCCTTTGGCATGCAGTATGTGGTGCAAGGTGGCTACCAGCGACCGGTGAACAACCTCCCACCGACAGGAGCGGGTGAAATGAGTGAGATGAAGGAGCTTCTGCGGCGACAACAGGAGCAACTTGACAAGCTGACGCAAAGCGTCGCTCGGCTGCACACTTCTCATCAGCGTGGCCGATCTCCTCGTCCAGGTCCTATCATCTGTAACAGATGTCACCAACCGGGCCATATAGCCAGAGATTGTGATGGGACACGCGTCCCACGTCAACAGCCGGCTGTGCGCGGGCCTTTTCAGCCAAGGCAGCCGTCGGAAAACTAAAGCCCACCGAGTTGCAGAGCCACAGCTCGGGCGGGGCACTTGCTGGCTCCGAAGTTGCTTGGACTGGGTTGCAAGATGTTCGGAAGTTGATTTCGACCTGTCCTCATATTGACATTTGCATGGGAGGCGCCCCTGTGCCATGTCTGGTGGACACGGGATCGATGGTTTCGACAGTCACGGAAAGCTTCTTTCGGAATAATTTTGAACCCTGGGGTCAAGAACGACTCCAAGCTTGTCATTGGCTAGAACTTAAAGCTGCCAACGGCTTAGCCATCCCTTATCTTGGCTACCTTGAACTTGATGTTGTTCTTTGCGGTAAAACAATGCCTCGCTGTGGTGTGTTGGTGGTAAGGGACCCACCTGGTCAGACTCCATCTAAGGTCCCAGGTATCCTTGGAATGAACATCATTAGTAAATGCTATAAAGAGCTCTTTGGTCAGCATGGACAGGATCTTTTTGGTGAAGCTTCAGCGGCTGTTCCAATGCCTTTGATGGATGCTATGCAAAAATGTCATGTCGCTAGTGTCAAACCAGCCCCCATGCAGCCAGGTCGAGTTCGGGTGCGTGGAAAGGCTTGTCGAATACCAGGTGGTTCTATGAAAATGGTCACTGCCACTTGCTCGGAACAGTTCTCAGATGGCACGGTGCTGTTTGAGCCACCTGAGTCTGGTTTACCAGCGGGCCTGCTGGCATCACCTGCCTTGGTTCGTGTTATCCGGGGTACTGCGTACATCCCGGTGGTAAATGTTGGTGAGACAGATGTGCTGCTGTGCTCCCGCACTGTCATCGGTACTTTAGACATGGTAAGAGTGGTTAGCTTGCCTTCAGGTGTTGCCGAGGTATCGTCTGTTACTGCCCATGCAGCCTCTCAGACGACGACGATCCCTGATCAGATCGAAGGGATAGATCTATCCCACTTGCCTTCAGAAGAACGTGAAGCTGCTAGGTCATTGTTGAGACACCACCTGTCGGTTTTTGCTGCTAATGACCAAGACTTAGGCTGCACTAATCTCATATCGCATGAGATACCGCTTCTTGACGATGTACCCGTTAGGCAACGTCACCGCCGGATTCCCCGTCTGAGTACGAGGTAGTGAAGGAGCATATTAACCAGCTGCTCCAGGCGCAGGTCATCAGGGAAAGCTCGAGCCCCTATGCCTCGCCTATCGTATTAGTGCGTAAGAAGGACGGAACCCTGCGGTTGTGCGTAGACTATCGCCTTTTGAACTCAAAAACTCGCAAGGACGCATTTCCTCTTCCTCGGATCGAGGAATCGTTGGATGCCATGACCGGTGCATGTTGGTTCTCGACAATGGACCTTGCCAGTGGATACAATCAGGTACCAGTTGCAGAGCAAGACAGGCCCAAAACTGCATTTTGTACACCCTTCGGGCTATTCGAATGGAACCGAATGCCCTTTGGGCTTTGTAACGCTCCCGGAACCTTCCAACGCCTCATGCAGCGCATATTTGGAGATCAGCAGGGACAGTCCTTGCTGCTGTACCTGGATGACATCATCATCTTTTCATCCACCGTGCAGCAGCACCTGCAGAGGCTGGATAGTGTTCTCGGACGGCTCCATCACGAGGGCTTGAAGGTGAAGCTCAATAAATGCAGTTTCTTCCAGCGGGAAGTCAGCTATTTAGGCCATGTCATTTCAGACAAGGGTGTCTCCACCGACCCTGCGAAGATTGAGTGCGTAGCCAATTGGCCGACTCCAAACACGGTAACTGAGCTGCGATCCTTTCTAGGCTTCGCTAGCTATTACCGTCGTTTTGTTGAAGGGTTCGCAAAACTGGCAGCACCACTGCACCGACGAGTAGCCGCGTTGATGGGAAAATCGAAAAATAAAGCAGGTAAGTGTGAGATTGAGGATTGGAGCGAGGAATGCCAGAACAGCTTTAATGCCCTTAAGGCAAAGCTTACTAGCACGCCAGTTCTCGTGTATGCTGATTTTTCGCTACCTTTCATTTTAGAGGTGGATGCGAGCCACTGTGGTTTGGGGGCTGTGCTTTCTCAAAAGCAAGCAGGACAAGTCCGACCGATCGCTTATGCAAGCCGTGGCTTGAGACCTCCAGAACGTAACATGTCGAACTACAGTTCGATGAAGTTGGAACTGTTAGCCCTTAAGTGGGCGATGGCTGACAAATTCCGAGAGTATTTGCTTGGCCATAAGTGCGTTGTGTACACCGACAATAATCCTTTGAGCCACTTGGCAACAGCCAAGTTGGGTGCTGTCGAGCAGCGTTGGGCTGCACAGCTCGCATCGTTTGATTTTGAATTGAGATACAGATCCGGCAAAAGCAATCAAAACGCAGACTCTTTGTCCCACCAGAACTGTCTTACTTCCCAGGAACTTGCGAAAATGCTTCCAGGATCACTCATCCCACCTTCTTTGCAAGACTTGCATGGTCTACCAACGCTTGAGGTGTCACAAGCAGTGGTGGCAGCACTGCCGGGGCATTCGCTCAGTGACATACATGTTTTGCAGGAAGCGGATTCTGTAATTCAGGAGTTGATGCCTTTTTGGAGGGCTAAGGTACGACCCAATGCTGAGGAACGAAGACATCTCTCTTTTCCAGCTAGTGTCTTGCTCCAGCAATGGGATCGCCTGGTGGAACGAGACGGTTTGGTGTATCGTAAAGTGTTTCGCCCAGATGGTGGTGAGGCCGTCTATCAGCTGTTACTTCCAGCTGCTCTGACCAAAGAAGTCTTAACTCAGGTCCACCAAGAACATGGACATCAAGGGGTGGAGAGAACCTTGAGTCTTCTCCGAGCTAGATGTTACTGGCCCGGAATGTCTAGGGAAGTGACAGAGTGGTGCCGGCAGTGTGAACGCTGCCAGGTTGCTAAAGACTCTCATCCACCAGCTCGTGCTTTTATGGGTCATCTTTTGGCCTCACGACCAAATGAAATGTAACATTTTGTGTGAAATGTTTGTAAATTTGGTGTACCGGCTAGAATACATTCAGACCAAGGTCGAAGTTTCGAAAGCTTGCTAATGCAACAACTTTGTGGCTTTTACGGGATTGCCAAATCGAGAACAACACCGTACCATCCGTCTGGGAATGGCCAGTGCGAACGTTTCAATCGTACTTTGCATAACTTGCTTCGCACTTTGCCTGTGTCCCGGAAACGTGATTGGTGCTTCTGTTTGCCACAGCTTTTGTATGCTTATAACACCACGCCTCATCAGTCCACTGGTGAAACGCCATTTTACTTGATGTTTGGTCAAGAACCGAGATTACCGGTTGACTTCTTGCTTGGTCAAGTTCCAGACCCAGTTGTTGGTGAGCCCCATGAATGGATCGTGGAACACCAAACACGCTTGCAACTAGCTTTTGATGGAGCTCAGGAACGCTTGAGGGCAGCTGCCCATCGCCGGAAAGTCCAACATGATCAGCATGTTCGTGACAAGCCATTGGAAGAGGGAACACTGATCTTGGTGCGCAATACTGGTGTTAGAGGTCGGTGTAAGATGCAGGATTTCTGGTCGTCTGTGCCATATATTGTCTTGAAAGCCCCACGAGAAGGAGGATCCGTTTATACCATTGCTCCCACACAAGATCAAACAAAGACTAAACAAATCCATCGCTCTTTGATGAAAGCATTGGTAGGAGCTTCTCCTTCATTGGAAATGCGTAATGCCGATTCTTCAGAGGGTGTCCACCCAAATTCACCCGCTGAGTCCTCTTGTGATGAGGATTTATGGCATGTTGTGCCTGAGCAACCACTTGTGCTTCAACCTGGATCCAGTGGGTCCATGCAGACACATGCTTCTCAGCTTGCTCCCGGAGTCGAAGCTGAAAACGAGATTCCAAATAGAGAGATCACCATGGAAAGATCAGGACCATCTTCACTCATTGGTATGGCGCCAAGTGACGTGCGGAGGTCAACACGCACCACCGCTGGTCGTCACCTGAACCCACATAATTTGCCACGGTCAGTGCTAAACACAAAGAAATCCAGTGACAAATCTTAAAGTTTCTGGATCTTAATTAAAACTTTAAAAAGCCATCCTCGGGGCGACGATGCAGAGAGGAGGGGTAGAATGTGGTGGTAGGCCCCGTGTGCCTGCCGGTAGCCTATTGCGTTTGACCTGACTCTTTAAGAGGAGGGTCTCTCACCTGCACGAGCTCTTGGCCGCCTCTGACGTCACCCGCCGTTTAGGAGCAGTGAGACACGAGCGCTGGAATTAGCTCCAAAATCGCTTCAAAATCACCTTTAAAATCGCTTTTGTTGACCTAAAGCTTGGTGATTGGGCCCGCGTTGCGTGATCCACCAGTGAGTATCTTCTGATTACGTTTAATGGTCCTTTTCATTCAGCCGACGTATCCAAACAAACATTTCTGCTTTCCTAGACCGCCGGCGCGTGCACGAGGGGTTAACTCGGGACAGCTCCCGGCTCGTGCGCGTTTGCATTGATTCACACGCTCCGGTAAGTAATTTCGTGCTCTTAAAAGATTCCTGTTTAACAAAAATAATTTACCTGGCGCTGTTTGTGTAGCCTGTGGCGTCCAGGGCTATTTTCAAGCACGAGGATCATTCAGCTCGTGTTGTGACCATTTAAAGGAACGCTCCGGTAAGAGAGTTGCGCTCATTCATAAAAATACTTGTTGCATTCAGGCCATTAATAAAACGCTGTTTGTAGTGGTGCGGCAGCCAACACTAGCACCTCCAGTGACGGGCCTTCTTCTCAGTGCGCGCAGCGTCTCACGTGGATTTCGGTACGTACACGCCTTCTGTATTGCTGCGTAGGAATCTGAAAATTCAATATAGATGGTTCTAAATTCCAATTTTACCATTTTTAGGTTTGGAGCGAGTCTCCCCTTCTTTCTCCTCCCTTTTCACCAACACACTTCATTTAAAGGACTCGTGTCAAATGAAAACACAATTGGACTATACAGTATTTGTGTTTTTGCCCAAAGCTGCTGTGGTCATTGGAACAGACGAAAACTGTGACAATTTGGTAAATGTAACTTTTGCCAAGGTCAAAAGTATTGGTTTTAAATGTGTGAAAGAATGAGTGAAAGAATTTAAACGAATTGTCCTTTTAAAAGAAATGATTTTGTACTTACCCATCAATTAGTAAGCATAATAAAATTGTATATTTTTATAATTTCTTGTCTCTGTTACTTCTAACTTACCTGCGTTGCCTTATTTAATTTAATTTACTTTAATTTAGGTCCCTTCGGGGTGGCGTTGTTGGACAACTTTATTTTGTAATTATAAATTTGGTTTATCGTTGTAATTATTTTTGACGCTTTAGCACCTGGCCACGACACTTACCTGGAATTCGATGAGCATTCCATGACTGCACAACCCGCTCTACACCGATTTCACTGACTTTACAAGTGAGGCTTGAGGTGCAAAATTTGGTCAGCTCGTCTTCCATGTTGATGATTTCTTGTTCTACTAAGTGGATCAATGCATGCTTTAGAGGGTAGTTTACCCTATTGTTAATTTTAGGCCACAGCCTTTCAATTCGAAGATTCTACAAAAGAATATTAAAGCCAGTTATATCTCAGAGCAGGCTTATATGTTTAATGACAATCATTGCTCTACAGAGATGTTGGCTGATCTGATCCATCTAGATCTACAGATAAAATGTTTATACATGTGAACATTTATAATATACAGGAGCCAAGTCAAAGAATATAATATATCGTTCTATGTTCTAAGAAAGATGACTAGTCCACAAGGACAATTAGTAATTGTATTTCTATCATCAAATATTCATTTTCTTAAATATGGTGCTTTATTAATAAACTAACAGTCTGAAAGACTTGTGTTAGCACAAACTACTAGTCATTATAATCACTAACTAACTGCTTAAATACCCAATGCAGCATTGACTGTTGGGGGAAAACTTACTCTTGAAGACTTGGTCTGAAGGAAAGGTGGTCGGTCTGTATTGTACCGGTATTCTGATAACTTCTCCTGTATATAGAGGCACAAGTAAAATTCTTTGCCGTGGTCTACCCTAACTTGATCCCACATACCATAGCTCACTAGTGCAGGTCTGTGAAACAAGAAAATAGCTCTCATAAAGAAGAATTTAAACACATACTGTTTAATAGCTAGAACAGACATAACATTGCATCACCTGAAAACTTTGTCATAAATCACCAAATTGTTTTTGATGGGCATTGTAGCATTACCCACAATTTTGCTGCTATACCCATCCACTGCCATTACATGGGTAACTCCAAACATTCCAAGCTTTTCATTTTGGTCAATATGAATTTTATGACCCATATATTCTGCGTGGTAAGGCACAGGATTAAGATTCCGGGCACCCTGCAAAAAAAAGATACTTTAGTTTGTGAAGTCACATGACACAGTGAACAACCACGTTTAAGATTATTGGAAGTCTAAATGTACAAACTGGTGTCATTTAGTATAGTAGAGATGACTGTGGAATTAATGAAAGTCACAACCACTGGGAGCACCATATTGTAGTGCACTGTGGCTATTTTAGGCACTGAGGAATGAGCAGGTCGCCACATAGCAAACCCTGGCATTCCTAAAAAGCACCTATTTGATCAATTATCTCCAGACGGGAGGCTTCACTTCATTCAGACTCCTTCCTTTCATAGCAAAATCAGTGTGAAAACTTCATAACATGAGCACTTAATCATAATCAAACAGCTCTTTTTACAGCAATTTTTGCATTGCTGTTCTGTTAAATATATATATATATATATATATATATATATATATATATATATATATATATATATATATATATATATATATATATATATATATAGTATTATTTGATTATGTTTGTATTGTGATTTTTACAGCCATGCATTTGCTAAAGGTTGCTATAGCAGTGGTTCTAAAAGTGGATCCCCAGAGAAATCATGTGACTTTAATATTTTAAACATAAACTATTTTTTAGTGGTGAAATTTGGTAAATTACCACAGTAAATATTCAAATAAGAAGAACCCTAATGCAGTGTTTCTCAAACTGTGGTTTAAAAAACACTCAAACCACAGTTTGAGCATTTCTCAAACCACAGAGGCAACCCAAGTACCACCATTGTTGCCTCTGGTGGTACTTGAAACCATCTGGAGTTTGAAAATGTGATTTTTTTTTTTTACAGACAAAATGTGCATTATTTTGAAACAAATGTATTATGTTTTGGTCTTTTGGGCTAAGCCTTCTGAATGTGTACATATAGTATACTTTACTTACTATATACTTTACTTGGAAAGACAAATATTACATTTGGTGGTACTTGTGTGAATAGTTTGAGAACCACTGCCCTATTGATTACAGTGCAGTGGCACGCCCAAACAACGCCATCTAGTGGCCATTTTCAATAACGCAACAAAAAACAAAACAGTTCTGATGAGTAAAACATAATTACCGTATTACAGTTAGCCTACCTCTCGTCGCCACTGCTGATACGGTTGATGTATCTCTCTGAGGATTTTTCCAACTCGACACTCCCCAGCATATACATTTTTTGACCGTAGATATCCAGTCATGAACTTTCTACCATAGGATGGTCCTGTCTAAAAAGGAAATACATGTTGTGGGCCAAATGAATGGTATCAGAATTAGAGTGACACAATAGAGTATTTACCTCATATATTCAAGCAAGCACTTGCTGAGAGAGCTCATTATATGATGTTTGTCTTTTACGCCGAAGGTTCAGTTGATCACACACTCTCCGAACACTCATTTCGGAGGAATTCACAATACCAAGATTAGCTAAACGCACGGAAATCTGATAATGTGACATACCCTCTAAGAATAACTCTTTAATAAGCTCTGAGTGAGAGGCCAAAGTAACCATCGTGGTTGGGAAGCTTCCAAACCTCTTTTTCGATGCTTCTGGTCTCCAGGTCTCCGGGGGATGGTGCCGCGGTGAGACATAAACTTCCGGTTCACGCAAAACAAATAAAGGTAAATTAAAAAAAGAAACCACGCTCAGAGACAATTTTTCAATTTTCATTTTTTTCGATTTTGAAACCAAATAGAAAAAACAAAAATCAACCCGTTTTATTGTAATTTGTTTTATTAATCAAAACAAACAAAGGAAAAAAGGTCTAACTTTTCCTTTTTTTGTTTTTGTTTAGAAATTGAAAATCAATTGAACGAATGATACACGGATTAATCAGAAACCTTTTTAGGTAAAGTGGAAATTTTAAATAATGACATTTAAATACATATGATGCGTCCTGTAAGGACATTTTAAAATAAACCTACAGACACTGTTATAAATGACATCAAGTGATCGAAGATTAGATACTGTGGTATTTTGATAGATGATATCAGCATAATCAAATATTGGTAAAAGTAATTGTGTTGCAATTCTTTTTCTAATTTGTAATGTAAAACAATGAATACATGAATAAAGTGTGCGAAGGCGATACGAAACTTTCTTTATAACTGAATCTATGTGTGCTTTAAAATTAAGATGAGAATCTAAAATCAGACCAAGATATTTATACTGTTCTACTTTTACCATTGGGCTTTCATCCAGAAATTTGATTGAGTAGTTACTGCTATCCAAATTATTTTTATTATTAAATAATATATGATACGATTTCTTCATATTAAGCACAAGTTTGTTATGAATAAACCATTTTTGAATCTGAATAAAATCTAATTGCAGTGATCTTTGAATCTGGGTTAGATCTTTACCTGATGAGTAAATTACTGTATCATCAGCATATAGATGAATTTTAGAATTTGAACAGATATTTGGCAAATCGTTTATAAATATAGAAAACAATAAAGGACTAAGGGATGAACCCTGTGGTACACCTTTATCAATAATTTTAAAATCAGAGGAGCAATCTTGAAATGAGACACATTGGTATCTGTGATGAAAATAAGAATTGAACCAAAGCACAGCTTGTTTAGTTAATCCAATAGAGTACAATTTATCGAGAAGAAGATAATGATCTACTAGATCAAACGCTTTGGTTAGATCAATAAAAATTGCACCGGTTTGCATATTTAAATCAAAAGAAGATAAAATATCATTTGAAATTTTTAACAGAGCACTTGTTGTAGAAAAATTTGGCCTAAAGCCTGACTGATGGGGAGATAAAATATTAAAATTGTTTATATATTGTGACAGTTGATTGAAAACTGCTTTTTCAAAAATCTTTACCACACTACTAATAATAGAAATGGGTCTATAATTTTCCACCTCATGGGGATCTCCATTTTTAAATATAGGGGTCACTCTAGTGCATTTCCATGAGATTGGAGTAGAACATGTTGACAAAGAAAGATTAAATATATGTGCTAAAGGATAGGCTAGAACATGAGCAGCTATTTTAAAGAATTTAATTTCCAGTCCATCTGGACCTGGACTAGTATCAGAACTCAAACTATCGATTATCTGTTTGACTTCAGCAGGAGTAATAGCATTAAAAGAAAAAACATTATTTTGAAAAGAATGTAATGTATTAAGGGAAGCACCGATTTGAGAACCAAGAATTTTCTGGGAACTACACGTTGAAAAGTGATTACTAAATGCATTTGCTATGTCCAATGGATTATTAATCATTTCATTGTTACTTTTTATGAAATGTATCTTATTACTGGATTTGTTAGTAAGCGTGTTTATTCTTTTCCAGAACTTTTTTGTGTTTTTAAAATCCGAAATTAGATTATTCTTGAAATAATTTGCTTTAGCATTCCGTGTTTTTGTTGTACAAGTATTTCTTAAGTTTTTGTAGTTATTATGATCAAGGGGATTTTTTGATGAACAATATTTTTTCCAAGCTGTGTCTCTTTGTCTATACAGATTTATTAATTCTCCATTAATCCAGGGTAAATGTCTGCCTTTGGCTTTAATTGTTTTCCATGGAGCATGTTTATCAACAATGCTTAAAAATTCTGTATAAAAATAATTCCAAGCATCATTAACAAATGGAATTAATTCAAATCTATCCCAATTAATATTAATTATATCGTTAATAAAATGCTCAGAGTTAAATTTTTTGAGTTGTCTTATATTAATCAACTTTGGAGGAGAGCGAGGAATTTAGCATTTCCATACACAAAAAATCATTGAATGATCACTAAAAGAATCAGGCAGCACACCGGCTGAGTGGGTAACTCGCTGTATAGGAAACCAAAGGTTCCTAGATCAAGACACGCCACTGCCAAATGTTAAATTATGAAAAAATGTGAAAAGAAGTGCCAACATAGTTAAATGTATTTATCACTAATAAGATTAAGATTTAACAATTATTACTTTAGTACTTGAGATGACTGTAAATTATAAAATAACTGGTTGCATCAATTGGAGGCAAACAGATATAACTGTTTGACATAACTTTGCACTTGGTCAGCCTCACAGGTGTTGTGCATAATGACTTGATTGGCTGCTCAGTTTCTTTTTGTCTCTTAGAGTGTTTTGTTTCACAGAAAATATAGTCAAGTGGTAGGGCACTTGTCTCACAAACCAGCGATTGCAGATTCAAACCCAGGAATTGCCGTCTTTTAAATGACAAGAAATGATGAAAACTATTTGTAAGAAAACACAATGCATTACCTACTCACTAAAAAAGAGTTTATTCAATTTGAAATGACAGAGATTCATGTCTTGCTATCTGAAGATCTTTAAGATAATATTTCAAGCTTTTACTTTCCACCTCTTGGTTCTCAAGAGGATTATCCAATCAGAAAGCAGAATGATTCTCACATGACTCCCTGATTTGCATTGCCAGTTTGGTTTCTTCTTTGAACTTACGTTGCACCACGATACAGGCACAACTGTCCGTGATAGGGTCAGGGACTTGTTTCAACACAAGTTGGTAAAAAAAAAAACAACGAAAAACACTATACTTCTGCTTACATTTTGAATAATCAATGGCTAAGAATCATATTTCTCATGAAGTGACTTGCAAGATATAACTCATGATTCATAGCTTACATTCTTTCTGATAGGTTTCTCATTATCAACAACATTTTACGTAAATAAATTTCATTAATTTAACCTGTTCACTTTGTAATCTTCTCAAATTATATTTCACTTCATAAGTTCAGCATTTCAATTATGATATGAATAGGTCTTTATTTTTTATCACCAATCTCTGATACTTGTTTTCACAAGTGGCCTTGTAGTCCAGTGGTTAAATCATGTAGACTGGTATTCCACAGGTTGTAGGTTCGAATCCCAGGCATGACTTTTTCAACTTGCTAACCTTTTCACTGATAACACCAACTTTCCCCTCCTCACATAGTCACTGATTCTCATATCTCTGCTAGGTTACTGGATAAGGTAAATGACTGTGAATCACAAGGTAGCTCGAAACTATTTAACTTTAACATGACGTTTTGAAAACTGGAAAACGTATAACCCACAGGTGTAGTTTATACCCCTACAATATACAGGGAGAGACTCACAACTAGCCACCAGCTCAACTGCCAAAAGCACTACCGTCAGGACGGCGATAATGTCGCTTTGCCGTTATTGACAAGATAGCTGCTTTAAGCTTGGCCCCTCCCACATTTTCACGGTCGCAGTCACTCCGCAATTGCTTCTGCAATTGCAAATTCTAGTTACATTTTATTCTTACTTATTCTTACTTATTCTAATAGAGGTGAATGCATTTCTGTGTGTGCAACATTTTGTGCTTTGAGTACAGGAGGCAGTTGGTAACTATGTCAAGGACTTCTCACATACTAACTGAGATACGCAGCCTCACTAACTTTGAACACACGTAGAGCGCGTGATGGAAAAACACTGGGAAAGGAAGACGCTCTGACTGACCAAATAATGTATCTATATGTATTGCTGGACTCACGGGTGGGGAGTTGGCTCTCGGGATAGGCAGTGGCGGAGAGACTCCTTGTTCTGTAGCCCAACTAAACCCAAAAGTAATAAGTTAAGGGCCCCTGAGTTCTATACTAACTCTAATACTGTAAATCTAAATAAATAGAAATCAAATACTGACTGCCTATATTCCTTGTCTCACTATTGAACCTTTAAGCTTTAAGCAATAGCACCTTTAAACACACACTTAGTAGTAGAAATGATCAAACAAAGTTAACTGAATGAATGTAAATTTACTGGATTAGCAAATTTGAATGAAACATTCAATAACAATGCACTGCAACACTCATATTTTGGGCCCACTCACAACCACTCACACACAATCACTGGGCTACACTGCAGTTATAGCCCTGCGTTGCAGGCCTGAGCGGAGCTTGGGAGCGGTGAGGCCTAAAACTTAATGGCCGCTTCAGCCTTGGAGCCAAATAAAATAAACAGGTACCTGGTTTTTCAAGTGCACTGGAAAAATCTTTACTCCCACACGCGAAGCAACAAACGGCGTCCAAGATGGCGGCGCGTCTCCTGGTTCTCGCTGTCTCCAGACGTGTCGGCGCGGTCACGTCCACCGATCCCTCGCTGCAGTCACTCACGCAGGTGTCCCGGTCCGGCTCTGGTTCAGAGAGTTACTTTTCAGCTCCTTCACACACAAATCTCTAGTCCTCAGGTCGAGAGATAGAGACAGTCCCTATTCCTAGTTAGCTGAGTTAACTTAACTAAAGAGTCTAATGAATACACGCGCTTAGCCAGCGGGTGCTAATGGCTGAAGCTAACAACTGAAAACTCGTCGACAAAATACTTCCCAGTAGGTCCGTCTTCGGGTAGAAAACGTCCATCGCTTCTCCAGACGTGTACCAAAACAAACTCCATCTGTGACTCTTGAGCTAACAGTCCAAAAGCTTGTGTTACCGTCAAAACTTGTTAAGAAAATCTCCCGTTCCCTCTCGTGTCTCTTTCCTCCAAAGTCAAGTTAACACTCGCGATCGTATGCACTTCCGGTTCACCATGCGTAAAGCTAATACAAAGATAGACCAAGGACAGTAACAGACACACATTGCACTTCCTGTGGGTTTTCAAAATAAAACAAAAATAAAATGCAACACCTGCAATCTACATTATACAGCTTTTAACAAACTTCCAGGTACTATAAACTGTATTACACACATTACTGAGTAAATTAATTACACTTTTAACTATATTTATGTAACTTGTAGCTTATTTATGCTTTTTAAACCATTTTAATTGCAACTTATACTATGAACTTTTATCACTATATTATTACTGTTTTCACTTTTTATCCAGGTTACAGATCATTCGTGAGACCCAGAGCTCTAGGGTTAGATGACTTGTATTAGGGAAATAAATCTTCTTGGATTGAATTTACCGAATCCTGGTCATCTATTTGCTTTAAAACCTGGTATGTTATATTAGCTGATAGAGTAGACCTTGTTATTTATGTGTCTCCTCCTACAGTTTTGAACACGCAGAAGAGTTGGAAGGTAAATGAGGACAAATAGACAGAAACAGGTTTAATTAGCAACAGTTTAGTTTCACCAAAACTCTTCATCCTGTACTGAAGAAGCTGCAATATAACTTCATCTACTGCTTTAAAATTGTGCAGGAGCCGGACCTGCAGCAGCACAAAGGACCTGCACATGCCTTTACGCAAAACTAATAATACATCTTTTTATGTATTTATCGCATCATTTAGTAAGTATTTTGAGATCCAGGTCACTCTCTTGTGGCTTTGAGCTAGTCAGTGACTGCTATTTTGTTGATTAGACAATTATTCTCTTAACAATAGACAGCAGCTGGCAATTATAACGGGTGCTGAACTCTTCACCAGCCGTTAACAAAAAGACAGGACACGATGTTGGAGCAGTCAACTTTACTCCTGTGACAGACATAAGAAGCATATTTTATGTCTTCACATACAGCACTGCACACAGCTCTCTGCAAAATGAAAATAGCACTGTGAAAAAGACAGCGCACATGTTGCTGCTAGCTTAAATGCACTACCTTCGAAAAGTGTGCAAAACTTAAATTTAGCGCACAAGTTGAACCAAAAATACACTCTACAGTTGCAAAAACGTCTTATCAACAGAAGTCCGTGACAATATGAATTTAGCAAGTTAACAGATTTAAAATACATTTTTCCACAGAGCCAAACTTACCCACACACAGTAGTAAAGGAGCTACTGAGGGGGAAGTGGATCGCCAAAATAAAACAGAGAGAGCAGTGTGCACTTCCGGGTTTTTCACAATAAAACAAAAATATGAAATTCACACTAAAATAACAATAAGTGTAAATCTAACTTTGTTACATCCACCCAGGGCTTAATTTGAGCCGGAACAAGCCGGAATAAGATCCGGGAACACTCGTGGGGCATTCCGGTAACAGTTTTGTCTGCTCCGGTAACGCTTTCTAATAAGCTTTGTCTTTCTTCTTCGAGACGCGGCTCTGCTCCTCTCCCGTCTCTCATTCACTGAAACAGTGAACAGGCTTATTTGTGGAGAAGACGGAGTAAAAGACTGTAATTGGTTAAAAGCGAAACTGACAGGAAATGTGACCAATCAGAAGCAGCGCAGGCGGGTTTAAGACTTTTCATTGGTTCCAGGCGAGCCTCGCTCTTGTATCTTCTTCTAAAACAGGAAATATGCGTCTAAGTGGATTTTGTGAATATTTGTTGTTATTTGCGACTCGTTTTGATGGATTAAAAGCAGCGGGAGTGTCATGAGTGTTTGGAGTGTCACATGTGTTTGGAGTGTCACATGTGTTTGGAGTGTCACGTGTGTTTGGAGTGTCACATGTGTTTGGAGTGTCACATGTGTTTGGAGTGTCACATGTGTGTTTGGAGTGTCACATGTGTTTGGAGTGTCACATGTGTTTGGAGTGTCACGTGTGTTTGGAGTGTCACGTGTGTTTGGAGTGTCATGAGTGTTTGGAGTGTCACATGTGTTTAGAGTGTCACATGTGTTTGGAGTGTCACATGTGTTTAGAGTGTCACATGTGTTTGGAGTGTCACATGTGTTTGGAGTGTCACGTGTGTTTGGAGTGTCACGTGTGTTTGGAGTGTCACATGTGTTTGGAGTGTCACATGTGTTTGGAGTGTCACGTGTGTTTGGAGTGTCACGTGTGTTTGGAGTGTCACGTGTGTTTGGAGTGTCACGTGTGTTTGGAGTGTCACATGTGTTTGGAGTGTCACATGTGTTTGGAGTGTCACGTGTGTTTGGAGTGTCACGTGTGTTTGGAGTGTCATGAGTGTTTGGAGTGTCACATGTGTTTAGAGTGTCACATGTGTTTGGAGTGTCACATGTGTTTAGAGTGTCACATGTGTTTGGAGTGTCACATGTGTTTGGAGTGTCACATGTGTGTTTGGAGTGTCACATGTGTTTGAAGTGTCACGTGTTTTTGGAGTGTCATGAGTGTTTGGAGTGTCACATGTGTTTGGAGTGTCACGTGTGTTTGGAGTGTCACGTGTGTTTGGAGTGTCATGAGTGTTTGGAGTGTCACGTGTGTTTGGAGTGTCACATGTGTTTGGAGTGTCACATGTGTTTGGAGTGTCACACGTGTTTGGAGTGTCTGGAGTGTCACGTGTGTTTGGAGTGTCACGTGTGTTTGGAGTGTCATGAGTGTTTGGAGTGTCACGTGTGTTTGGAGTGTCACATGTGTTTGGAGTGTCACATGTGTTTGGAGTGTCACATGTGTTTGGAGTGTCACATGTGTTTGGAGTGTCACACGTGTTTGGAGTGTCACATGTGTTTGGAGTGTCACATGTGTGTTTGGAGTGTCACGTGTGTTTGGAGTGTCACGTGTGTTTGGAGTGTCACGTGTGTTTGGAGTGTCACGTGTGTTGGAGTGTCACGTGTGGAGTGTCACATGTGTTGGGTGTCACATGTGTTTGGAGTGTCACATGTGTGTTTGGAGTGTCACATGTGTTTGGAGTGTCACTGTGTTTGGAGTGTCACATGTGTTTGGAGTGTCACGTGTGTTTGGAGTGTCACGTGTGTTTGGAGTGTCACGTGTGTTTGGAGTGTCACATGTGTTTGGAGTGTCACATGTGTTTGGAGTGTCACATGTGTTTGGAGTGTCACATGTGTTTGGAGTGTCACGTGTGTTTGGAGTGTCACATGTGTTTGGAGTGTCACATGTGTTTGGAGTGTCACATGTGTTTGGAGTGTCACATGTGTTTGGAGTGTCACATGTGTTTGGAGTGTCACGTGTGTTTGGAGTGTCACATGTGTTTGAAGTGTCACGTGTGTTTGAAGTGTCACATGTGTTTGAAGTGTCACATGTGTTTGGAGTGTCACATGTGTTTGAGTGTCAGTGTGTTTGAAGTGTCACATGTGTTTGGAGTGTCACATGTGTTTGAAGTGTCACGTGTGTTTGAAGTGTCACATGTGTTTGGAGTGTCACGTGTGTTTGGAGTGTCACATGTGTTTGGAGTGTCACATGTGTGTTTGGAGTGTCACATGTGTTTGGAGTGTCACATGTGTTTGGAGTGTCACATGTGTTTGAAGTGTCACATGTGTTTGGAGTGTCACATGTGTTTAGAGTGTCACATGTGTTTGGAGTGTCACGTGTGTTTGGAGTGTCACATGTGTTTGAAGTGTACGGGACGATAAAGAGGTCAGAACCAGCGTGAATACAGCGGTCTGCCTTTTCTCGTAAGTGCAACTAACTTTACCGTGTTACTTTAATGTGTATTTTTTTTTTTTTTTTTTTCACCTCGTGCAAAATGTACATTTACAAAAAAGTTTACATGAACAGTGCACAGCCTATATAAAGAAACGGAAGTACAAATAAATGAATAAAAATAACACAAAATAACACAAAAGCTAATACACAAAAACAAAATAGTTAGGTTCATATAATACAGCAGAAATAACAACACAACAACAAAAAATCAGTGGTAGCAATGATTGGTAATAGGCACAGAATAAGTTATGGGGAGTTTAAGAAAGTGATAAATGATGACCAGGTGGTAGTGGAAGGGTTTGATATAGTTTCAAGAGAAATATAATCTATTATTAGGTTTTTCCATTGTGAAGTTGTGATATTTGATTTTGTTTTCCAGTTCATGAGGACTGTTTTTTTGGCTATAGCTAGCGCAATGAGTCTAAAATTATTTTGGTTTTTGTTTACTGTTAATGTGGATAGGTTACCTAAAAGACAGAGGGAGGGGCAAGTTGGGATGTGGCAGTTCAGGTATGTGGAAAGTAATGTTATTATTTGGATCCAGAAACTATTTACAGGAGTGCAGAACCACAGTGCGTGAATGTATGTGTCTGATTTGTTTTGTGTGCAGTTTGAACAGATGTCGGTGGTGAAGCCCATTCTAAATAACCTATGCCCAGTGTAGTGATATCTATGAAGTACTTTGTATTGGATTAGTTGAAGATTGGCATTTTTTGACATGGAGAAGGTGTTATTGCAAAATTGTGTCCAGTGTTCAGAGGTGAAGGATATGGATAGATCTGTTTCCCATTTTATTGTTGGAATAGCTATTGATTGGTCAAATGCTGTAATAGTTTTGTAAATTTTTGAAAGGAGTTTCTGTGATGTATTTATTGAGAGAATAGCTGAGATGTGAGTTGGTAAGGCTGAATTGAAGCGGTTTCTATTGAATTTTGTTTGAAGGCAAGATTTAATTTGAAGATATTCCAAATACTGTTTATTTTCTAAATTGTATTTTTGGATTAACTCTGAGAACGTGGAGAAATTATTATTAGTGAAAATGTGCCTTAAGTGAGTGATGCCCTTAATTTCCCAAATGTGAAAGTGAAAAATGTTTTTGTTGATTTTGAAATCAGGATTGTTCCAGATAGGAGAATTACCAGATGGGGACAAAGTGCTCTTAGTAATGTGATACATTTTCCACCAGGCTGTCAGAGCTCCCGCTATTGTTGGTGTCTTGAAGCATGGATGTTGTTTTATTGTTTGACTGCAAAATGGGAGATCTGATATGGCTAGTTTATTGCAAAGTGTCTGTTCTATGTCAAGCCAGTTAATATCATGAGGTTGTGGATGTATCCATTTAAGTATGTACTGAAGTTGATGAGCTAAAGAATAATGAAACAAATTTGGAGCATCGAGGCCTCCCTTGTCTTTTGTTTTTTGTAATGTGTTAAGTTTGATCCTTGGTTTTTTATTTTTCCAGTAAAATTTTGAGATACATGTATTTAAAGATTGGAACCATGAAGCTGTCGGATGTGTTGGAATCATTGAAAGCAGATAGTTTATTTTTGGAAGTATTGTCATTTTAACTGTTGAGATTCTGCCTGAGAGTGATATTGGTAGGTTTGTCCAGCGTTGAAGATCTTCATTTATTGATTTGAGTAGTGGAACATAATTCAGTTTGATAAGCTCTGACAGCCTGGAGGAAATATTTATTCCTAAATATGTGATAAAGGTTGTGCAAAGTGGGATTGGTGATAAGGCTGCCACATCATAACTTGCGTATAAGGGTAAAATGGATGACTTAGACCAGTTGACAGAGTAATCTGATATTTTTGAAAATGTTTTGATGAGTTTAATTGTTTCTTGAAGTGAGCTGTGAGGATTCTGTAGAAAAAGCAAGATGTCGTCTGCGTACAAACTGATTTTATGCTGTATGGATTTTGTTTGGATACCTTTACCGGGCGATCTTGCCCCTGCTGGTCTAATTCTTAGGCGCAAAGCGCAAAGAGTTCTCTGTGTTGGCCGCTATGAGCTCCAGAGAGCAGCTCCAGCTCGTGGCACGGCTGCTCTGCTTTGTCTGATGCCAGTTCAATCAGTGAACCTGCAGAACATAACCGTGGAGCAGTGCAAGAAGTTCACTGGAAATAAGAAATAATAATAATAATCATATTTTGCCATCAATTCTAATTTTGTCAGTTATGTAGTTAGAAAAAGCCACGTTAAATGCAGTTATTGAATTAGGCAATATATTTGTAAAATAAAATGGATTCACTTTTTAGTCAGACTTGGCTTCAATAAGTTTGTTCTATATGTTTTAACAATACAATGTTGTGTCGACCTAAACTTATAATAAAAATTATCCGATGCTCGTGGTAAGACTTACCTGAGAATCTTGATCCGTGCGTGAAAAGTTTATGAAAAAGCAGCGGCGTGTCCTCGTTATAATCCTTTTGAATGAGACAACTGCCGGTAAGCAGGCTCCCGGTCCCGGTGTGATGCGAGCGGAGGGTCTTTCGTGTGTGACCGCGTCTGCAGCCCCTGTACAGACGAGCGCAGGGTTGTGTCCACCTCGGGTCGGTTCTCTGGATGCGCGCCGTGGTCCAGGTAAAGCACGGGGCTCTGGTCCAGACTGTGCCAAACGGTTCCGCGCTCTTCCTCGTGCTCACTCACAGTGGTCACCGCCGTAAAATTGACAGCCTCTGGTCAGAAACGTCCAGCGGCCTGGTGTGCGTGGCCGCGACCCGCGCTGACCCAAAAAGCGCTGAAGGGGCCGGACCTCACGCAGCACCGTGCTCTCCTGCTTTATCTCTCTGCTCTGTCGTGGGCAGAGCTGCATTCACACTTAACACTGTCTCATGTTCACTCTATAATCTCACACGGGAATCCCACATCCTGCATATCCGCTGCGCAGCGCTGCACCACAGAACACCTCTGATTTTGTGCGCAAAGCCTCTCCTACTGGATGCATGTTGTCCCCGCCGGACTGCGCTCCGCCAGGCTGCGAAGCCTCTAGAGGCACGAGAAGAGCATGCGCGGAGAGGACAAGTTTATGAAATAAAAGTTTTAAATTAAAGCCAAAATAGCTCTTTATTGTGCAGCAGGAGTGCAAAAAACGGCCGTGTTTGATGGGATCGCTCTTTGGCTCTCTTCACATAAGCTCACGTGTGTTTTCTCTCCCCCACGAGGGCAAAAACATTACGTGAATAAGTCCGATAAAAAGTATTTTCCTGTCAGTGTTTAAGTGACATAAAGTGAAAGTTTACAGCAGACTGAGTTAAACTGGCAAAGCAACTATGCATATAAAGATTAAATACAAGTACTGTGATCAAAATAAAGTCCGTGCCAAGTGTTTTTACCTTGAAATTCCGGACGTAGTTCACGTTCTGTTTCCTGTTTGGTGCGCTCTGATCTGTGGAACTTGATCTGGTCGGACCTGGGCGCAGAAGATTTTACCGTTGATCCGCAATTTTGTCGGACGGCGTTGGAAGGACGGAGCTGAGGCGCAGACCTGCGCAGTGCATAGGCGAGATGTGGAACGTACCTCATTCATCACAAAGGCTGCGCAATTGCTGCGAAGGTCGTAGCACTGCGCAGCTCAGCGGATATGCAGGATGTGGGATCAGCCCGTCAGTCTTTTTTATATTAAGTCAACAGGCTTTATGTAAAAGAAAATACATTTTTTTAGACAAAGTTGTTAAAGTTTGTCATTTGAATAGACTTTTACCAAATACATTTCTATTATTACACTTTTCCCAAACTGAAGCTCTTGTAGTAACTTTTGCTGTGATATTAATGCACTGCTTACGTGTCACAGACATGACACGTCTAGGCCGTTCACTGAATGAAATTGTACCCCACACATCTGGTGGGCACCACACCTGCTTCACTCACGGCGTAGCTCTTGGAGAGAGCGCACTAGAGGCCAACAGAGGAATAACTGTCTTAACCGGTCTAAGCGGGAAGTCTTAAAGGGGCAAGATCAGGGCCTTAATGTGTATTTTAGCGTCACGTTTGATGTATGAGAACCGTGTCTGCTGTGTAAAGGCTGTTATTGACCTGTGTCTCCTGTGTAAAAGCTGTTTGTCCTGCGTTGTTGTTGTGACTTGTGGAGAGTCATGATTTGAAGGCAGTGCTGAGGTACAGGACGCGCGTGTCGGACGGCAACTTGTTGCTGTAGATGGGATTTAGCGGCAGGTGCGCTGATTTCTGTCAGAATGAATGAAAATCTCTGTGTGACGTGTAAAAAAAAAAACGTGTAACACAGACAAAATTACTTTTATATTGTTTAACATTGAGTAGGATGGACAGTTGGGTTGTATTTTAGCATTTCTAAGCCTCTATGTTCACTTTTTGTGTGTGCTCCGATAAAGGTTCGACCTTGTCTGGAGCCCGGTCCAAAACCCACATTTTGTTCCGGCAACGTTTGAGTTACAAATTAAGCACTGCATCCACCCCCACTGAATTTGATCATTTTTAAGTCACACAGCCAAGCCTCATCAAGGCAACAAGCTCATCGCAAAAAAAACAGGGCTTCCAAAAGGGACCGACTAAAGAGTATCCCAGTAGGATGAAGGACGGAAGAGGGGGTACCAAGACCTCAAACCATCCGTACCGGCTGTGGGGTGCCTTGTACAACCCACACAAACCCCATACACATTACAATCAAGGCTGCATCGACTCAAATGATAAACCGTAAAAAAAAACATAAAATAACGCAGAAGAGTGTCAAAGATCACTGCAGGTTTATCACTGATGTCTGGGTCACCACGAAGGGCTATTTAAACCACATCCTTCGCTTTGCCCTGTAAATGTCCAACTATCTCATCTGTCTGTCCAGTTAATGGCGTTCCCTTCTTTTTCAAGTAAGTCTCCGTCATTTCAATCCAGTCCTGTAGTGAAACTTTGTCACTATTGTCACCTTTAAATGTCTGTAAAACAAGGTCAGGTGCAACATGAACAGTCACGTGGGGAGAGTCACATTTAGTTACATCACATGAGGCAGAGCGAGTGGGAGAGGGACTCTGAGTGTTACCGGACAGATTAACAACACCTGCTGACATTAACTATTGATTCACCAATCTGGGAACCTAACCGACCCACCACATCTGCAACACTGGCTTCATTGCTGGGTGTAGAAGTAGGTACATCATTACCATTAACACCACCAACATTCGAAAAACCCAGAGTATCCCATGGCTAACCTCACGTCTCCACAACCCACTACCTTTACGTAAAACAGGAGTGACAAACTCATGCTTCAAACAGTACGCATACGTTGTGTAATCAAAATAAACCACAGTTTGTAACCAAAAAGCCTTTAAATTGTCCTTTGTTGGCACCGGCAACACCTCGGAGGGACCAGACCAAGGCGCAGGGGCGAGCAGGACAGGAGAGCAACCATGGTGATCGGCGTCGAGCAGATCGGACATCCAAAGGGTCACGGCACAGAACTCTTCTCCACACACCACATGTTTAGTTCCACGTTTATTCACAATAACAAACAACTTTATTTGTGCATTTGTTAGAGACTGAGGGGCTTTGATAAATAATGAGAAAATCATGCCTAGACACAATTCGACATTATAAATGTATTTTTATTCATTGGATCTACTTTTAGCAGCAGCAAAAACACAACATCAGTAATGCAGATTAAACAAATAAAACAGCATGCGTGCATTATGTGTCGTCTTATTTAGAAAATGGGACATTTGAAAACATATTATCAATTCATGTAAACACCAGAAACACTGAGAAATATTGCATCTTTTATTTTAATGACAGTTGCCTCAATACAAAGCCGTTTTTTTTTTCATGTTTGTTGTGGCTGTTGCAGTGTAAATCCTGAGAACTGGGATGAATATTAGTCTGGAGTAGGATATAGTGTTAGTATCAATATTATCATCAAAATGCCTCTAAATAAGAGTAAATTATATCTTTATTTGATTCAAACTTTGATAAATGTGCGTCAGTAGGGGGCGTGTGTCTTCAGTAGGGGGCGTGTCTCTTCAGTAGGGGGCGTGTGTCTTCAGTAGGGGGCGTGTCTCTTCAGTAGGGGGCGTGTGTCTTCAGTAGGGGGCGTGTGTCTTCAGTAGGGGGCGTGTCTCTTCAGTAGGGGGCGTGTGTCTTCAGTAGGGGGCGTGTCTCTTCAGTAGGGGGCGTGTGTCTTCAGTAGGGGGCGTGTGTCTTCAGTAGGGGCGTGTGTCTTCAGTAGGGGGCGTGTCTCTTTAGTAGGGGGCGTGTGTCGAAAGCCACAGCTCTGAGCCTCTAATGAAGCAACCTTCGCTCAGCTGTGAAGGAGCCTCAGTGAGGAGTAGCAGAAGTGAGGAGGAAAAGGGAGGAGGAACTGGTTTCGGAAAGGGCCAGAGAGTTAACATTTGTTACTAATACTCTGGCCGTGTTTTCACCATGGTACACAGGATTTTACCAAGTTATGTTGTGACTCTCATTGTATGAACAATGTGTGAACAAGAAACTTATTTTACAGTACATATTTGGTGTGGTGGAGAAACAACTTATTACACTTAAACACAATTTACATCTCAAAAATACAATACAACATACCTGTGACAGACATAACCCCGGGCTCACACTGCCTCCAGTCCAACTCCGGTGCAGTCACCGGACCGGTCTTGCTACGGTGGGTGACTCACATTAGCTGAGCACTTTTCTCTCTCTCTTTCGCTGAGCACATGTATATATAAACAAAGAACACATGCGCCGAGGTTTGGGCTTGTTTCACGTCAGTTGATTTTCTGTTTGATTTTTCGCCGCACATGGGTAAGTACGGGATCCTATGTGTTACATAATCGTGTAAATGTCGTATTTTGACGTATTTTGTACTATTAGTGGTAACGTAATGATTTTATTTTGAAAACAACCAGATTCACTTCATCCACGCTCGCTTGGTTTCCTGTTTATCGTGTCTTGTTTTCACAACTTCATCAAAAAGGGCTCCGGTGCGCTCCGGCCAAAATTTGAAACAAACGAAACGGATTCGGATCGCCGGATTGGCCGTACCGGAGACACCGGACCGGACTGTACGCCGTGTGAGCCACTCCCGGACTTTTCAAGTTAAGTAAAGACTGTTGGACTGGATGCAGTGTGAGCACAGGGTAAGAAGCACATTTTATGTCTTCACACACAGCTCTGCCCACAGCTCTCTGCGAAATGAAAACAGCACCATGAAAAACGGACCGCGCACATGTTGCTGCTAGCTTAAATGCACTATCTGGGAAAAGTGTGCAAAATCCGTGACAATATGAATTTAGCAAGTTAACAGATTTAAAATACAATTTATCACAGAGCCGAACTTACCCACACACAGTAGTAACAGTGCTACTGAGGGGGGAATCGGATCGCCAAAATAAAACAGAGAGAGCAGGGTTTTTCACAATAAAACAAAAATGATAAAATTCACACAAAAATTACTTTAAAACAAAAATAATAACTGTAAATCTAACTCCGTTACACAACCCTACTTGTGACGACGGCTCCTAAATTGTAAAATAAAGAAGAAACATTTGCCTTATCATCTGTAATTTAAAGTAATGCTTTGTGCGCTTGTCATCTGCAATACTCCTGCTCCTTAAGTGAGAAGCACCTTTAGTAGACTATAGAACATGTCCAACACAGAGTGTGTGTAAACTTTTACATTTGACGTGGCCCACACTGCCCTTTATAAACCTGCTTTAATCCACCGGAGTTTCATCATTGTTGTTGTTGATTCACTTTTCTAAAAGAAAACACAGAGTAACGTAAATAAAATTGACACGGTGCTCGCATTCTTTCTGCAGACTTTAAAAACGTGGCGCTCAGGTGACAGCCCTGCACTAGACATCATTTCAAACTGTCACTGTGACGAACAGGGTCCCAATAAATCCGTCATGAAGTTTTATCTGTCATCATTTTTGTTTAATATTGCATATGTTTTTGTTGTTGTTTTCTGAGACTGCTCGGAGGAGCACGGGCCACAGAGATGAGACGAAGGGGAGAGCGGGGTTAGTTGTCACACGGGTAAGATGTCACAACTGTCTCTGGGCTTGTGACTGGTGCATTTGAAAAAAAGTCAGATTAAAATGTTCAGTAAATGAACTAAAACTCACTCACTAAAACATTTTTGTAAACATTTGTTGAAGACTGTGATAAGACGACATCAAAAAAATGTACAGCAAAAAGTACATTTTCACATGTTGAGAAAAAAAAAAGTTCTATTTTTTCCAAAAATTGTATTGAAAACTTGAAAACCAAACCATTTTAAATATTCCAATTCAATGCAGGAAATCAGTGTAAAGCTTCAACAAAAAATAAATCTAATTCTTGTCATGGAGCTTATTCTGATCAAAAATTATTGATCACTAATTTACATAAAAATATTGACAAAAATGCATGCCTTTTTCTTGTAATTTACTGTAACATTTCCTGATTCAGAAAATACAAAACATACTTAAATCAAAATGAAATCCAACATCAAAAAATCAAACCAAAGACAAGACACATTTGTCATCAATCTCCCATTGACATAACATTGTGACAACCGAACCAGACTTGGGGTAGGTTGTCCCAGGTGAACAATTTCCAATAAATGATCAATAACTTTTGATCAGAATAAGATAGAGAACAGCAGATGGATTCATTAGTTACACAAGACTTTTATCTGTTGTTAAAATGGTTCATGTGAGATTTGCTAGGATCCCTAGACTCCATTACACAAAATGATTGAACTCTGCATAAATAGTTTAAGATATCTTTTGTGCATCTGCAAAAAATGATTAACCATTTGAAATTCAACAATCACAATGTGACTGATAAGCTATACACTTCGCTGAAACACAAAAGTCTTGCAGTTTCCGTTAAATCCACACTGTATTAAGCCCAATCTCTGGTGTAATTTCTATTTCTCCTGCATAAATGCCAGCCCTTTATTCCTCTGGAAACGTTTTTCTGATGCGAGCCGATGCAGGAGCAGAGCTGACAAACGCCAAACTATAAAATTGCAGGTGCGACTTCTCGCCAAGTTTACAAATCTGAATAAACATTTGTGTTTGACTGTCAAGCAGTTGTGGTAAAAACGAACGGATCCTCTTAATATCAGACTGACACAACGCTGTCTGTCCCATTATTTTTGTAAAATATATCGGGCTCACATTGCATCCAGTTCAACTCCAGTGCAGTCACCGGAGTGTTCGTGCTACGGTGGGTGAGTTTACGCTATCACTGACACATGTATAGGTAAACAAAGGACACTTACGCTGGGTGTTGGACTTATTTCACGTCACACAATAGAGAAGCATGGGACTTTTATTTACCTCCTCTGTGTTATATAATCATGTACAGTATGTTGTATTTTGAATTATTTGTGGTAACATAATGATTTTATTTTGGTTTAAACCACTGCCAAACAACTCAACAATAGAGTAGGACAGAGACAGCAAAGAACTCCCTGGAGAATAAGAAAGTTGTGTTGGACAAGTTTTTTGCAAAAAATCTGGAAAGCGCATCAGGGTGTAAAAAGGTCCTTGTATTTTTCACCCCTAGTGCTTCAGCTCACGAAATATTCTGCGCCAAAATTCGCCTCAACACGTAAAATTGGATGCCTCGACCTGGCCAGTTGCACACCTGCCTATTAAAGGGTCACTACGTTCTTCTTCGCCTCCTGTCTCCGTATGTATCGTGATTATCATCTCAGCTGTGTGTCAATGGAGAATGTGCCCAAACCTCTGGTGCCCGCTGTAAGCTAAAGACTGGTATTTGGAGCTGGTCATGGTTGTAATACGGGACTCTGAAAGACTTTTTATGTCCAATGTGCCCTCTGTTATTCAGGGCTGCAAACTCATGGGTGATGAAAAAGGTGACAGTTTGTCGCGACACTGCGCAATTCAGAGGGGGGTCTGGGGGTCCTCCCCCAGAAGAATTTTGAAAGAACAGACATCAATTCCTGCATTCTGGTGCATTTTTAGAGGTCTTAAGACAACTGGACAAGAGTGGATGCAGCTATAATGTGACATATAAATGCCTGATATTTCTGTATTCTAGCCCAGAGCTTCCCAACCAGATGGTTCTTGAAATGGTTTCAGATTTTAAAATAGGCGTTTTCCCACATGAAAGTACCAAGAACTAGTCCCCACATTCCTCCAGTCCTTGTTTAGTCAGGGGAACTACCCTGTCCCCATGTTTGTGTTCACACCGCAGCAGTTTCTGGAAGTGGGTCTAACTAGCTTTAGCATTAGCTAAATGTTACAGACTGTAAAGTCTGTAACATTTAAATAAGTGATTAAGTGGTGTTAAGGAAACAAAAGTTGTCTTTTTTCGATTCCACATTAAACTATAATGTGCAAAACTTAATAACAACACTGGAATTAACAATAAAACAAAATTATTCACTGTAATTCCTAATAATAGTATTATAGGCTACTATTTACAAATCAAATAAATACATTTTGCGAGTTAATGCCTTTAAATCATTTTTTCTTAGGGATAAGGAAAGTTTATCATTCATTTTTTTTCATTTTCTACCGCTCAATCCCGTTCGGGGTCGCGGGTGACTGGAGCCTATCCCAGTGACTTTGGGCCTTAGGCAGGGAACACCCTGGACAGTGGCCAACTTGCCGCAGGGTTAGACAGACAACCATTCACTCTCTCATTCACTCACTAAGGGAAATTTACAGTGATGCCCAATTAACCTAAACATACATGTTTTTGGAGGTGGGAGGAAACCGGAGAAAACCCACGGTGACACGGGGAGAACATGCAAACTCCACCCAGAGAGATCGTGAGATGTTGATATGGTCCGACCCGGGAGTCGAACCCACGACCTCCTTATTGGGAAGCCAGAGCTCTAACCACTTGGCTACCGTGCACCCCAGGAAAGTTTATCTAAATGTGAAAATGTGTAAAACATGTTTAAAAACAAAGTTAGCAGTGTAAAATGTGTTTGTGTCACTAAAAGGTTCCTGGTCTGACTGGAAAGTACCTGCTCCAGAGCAGGAGCTAAAAAAGTCCCTAAAATGTGGCCCCAGTCCATAGTTCCTGCTCTGTGTAAAAGCTCCCAAAATGGGTACAAGAACTAAAAAAGTTCCTACAGTGGGAAAAGGCCTAATGTGAAATCTATCAATTTTTAATAATTTTAGGGCAGTGGTCTCCTACTTTTTCCTGCTAAAGCTACTTAAAAAAAAAAAAAGAAAAGAAATCTGCCAGTGAGCTACTTCTATTAGAGTTTGCAAAAAATGTACACTATATATCTATTTATTACTCTACAGTTGGGCATAGTTCCATGTCTTCTGTGCTACGCCCTCTACAGGCTTCGTTATTGGTTACACTCCTACTCATAGAACTACAGTTACATTAGGTAACTAAGATTTACGTTTAAAATTGTAAAAGATATGTAATTCCTGAAATTTGACAGTAAAAGTTTGATGTGTATGATTTTAAAAGTTTTTGAAAGAGGTCAAGAGCTACTGGCAGCTCCCAAGCTACAGGTTGGAGACCAGTGTTTTAGTGGATTTAGGGAGATTTGGGGCATAGTATTCAATAAAACAGAAAACTGAAGCATTAGAATGGCAACATTTACCTACAGCCTAGATTGCCTTTTTGTATTATTTTTATAACAACTACTACCACTATTACTACATAAACATATTTATGAATTTTCTTCACTGACAATAACATAACAATTGTACTGATTTTGGTTCAAGTTGGTTTATGCTTAAATAAAATGCATATTGCTAAGAGAGTATATTATTAAATGTAGGCTATCTGACATTTTTCATGTATCATTTATTTAGGCAATGTTTTCATATTTATCACAATGTTTTAAAAGGGATAACATGATTTATATTATTATTATTGTTATTATTGTTGTTATTATTATTATTAGCCCTAATAATATAATTATTATTACTTATTTTTATTTATTTACGTGTATTTTTTATTTATGTATTTATTTTTAGCAAAAAGATTGTGCTATCTTGTCTTTGAAAACAACAGAAGCGTTTAAGATTAGTCACGTCAGCTGTAAACGGTCTGACATGGGTCCAAATAAAGTGAAACTCTCTCTAAGTTTGACGCTGTGGCCTTACGCGTGCACAAACCTCTCCGTATTTGTGAACAGTCCTGACAGAGAGCGCCAAACCCACAACTGTCCACTGTCGTGAATATTTGAACATCCCCTTTGTCCACGGACACTCACAGATCTTAACCCCGGGCTCACACTGCATCCAGTCTTTACTTAACTTGA
>CM076400.1:15281461-15502342 GCA_038363315.1 Mugilogobius chulae | reverse complement strand
GTTCGAATGGTTTGGTGCAGATGGACGAGGTTCGGAGACCAGAGAAATGACTTTTGACGTTGGACATGGACAGATCTAAGCTCCGCCCACTTCAGGTGAGACATGCTTGTCAAAGCTCTTTTCGTACCTGAAGACCCGATTCGTACTTTTAGCTGTTCCTTCTTTTAAAATTGTTTTGAGATTCCTATTGAAATTTTAATTAAACACAAAATCCGTTCTGAAGATTTCAACAAAGCAGTTACTTGTAAAGTGAGATTTTTTACCGGATAAAGCCGTAAATGTCTGAATTAAGCTAGTTCCACTGCTATCTGTTAGAATTAAAATGGCGATAAATAAATGTGCTGTTATTTTGGGGCTTTATTTGGCAAACTTTTGCTTTAATACATTCATAAATATCAATATAAAGGAAATAATATTAAATGTAACTTACGAATAATGTGTTTAAAAGAGTAATTTCGGTCTGCGCATGCGTCATTGACCCTAGAAAAGGATACCGGATGAACGTGTTACCGGTACGAAGAAGTGACTTGACATAGCTCGCCTTATCTCCCTGAACCCCGTGTGACTCTCTGACTCCCCTGTGTGACCCTCTGCCATGACCTCTGTTGCCACCTGACGTCTGTGATCCTGGTCTGATATTTCTGCGTGTATTTAAACCTTGTGTGGTGTGTGTGATGATCTGTTGTTGGTGTGATGTGTTTGTTGTGTCCCATATGGTGGCGCCTACGACAGGAAGTCTGAAGAGGCTTAGGGTTACAAGGGCGGGAGGATGCGTCCATGCGTCTGGCCGAAGGGAGCTCCGCCTCCAGACAGCACCAAGTGAGTGTGGCTTTTAAGAACGACAAAGCCATGAGTGTGTCTCACGTGAAGAGTCGAGGAGTCTGACCTCGACTAGACCTAGGACCTTCGGACCTGGTACCTAAGACCTGAGACCAGACCTGATAAGACTACACCTGGACCTAAAACCTGAAGACACCCTGACTAGAGCGTGATCGTTAGGTTTAAAGAGAAAAACCAGAGGTGTGTCTCACGTACAGAGTCAGAGTCTAAGCCTGGACCTGGACTAGACCTGGACTGGACATAGACCTGGACATGGAACCTGGACTGACCTTGGAACTGACTGAAACCTAGACCTGACTAGACCTGACCTGGACTGACCTGGAGCTGGCTAAGAACAAGGACTGACCCTACAGACTACACCTGTGAGTGAGAGCTTGAGACCTCGTAGACTAGAAGGCGGGAGCCAGACTGAGACCAGACCTGGAACCTGGACTAGACCTTGGACTAGAACCAGTACCTGAAGTCTGGACTGAGACTTTTGAGACGTGAGACCGTGGATGCGTGTCTAAACTTGTCTCATCTGACAGCGGGCTCACATGGTTTTCCAGATCAAGGGATGGTCACACGCAAGTTCGTCCTGGGTCCCAAATGTCACACACAAATGAGACCAGAAAATGGTGTATTGTACGGACGTCACGAGTTCTAAGGGTTTTGTCGCTAGCAGCTTGATTTCACCTCACTTCATTTTGCTGTTTTGATTTTATCAACACAGGGTGAATGGATCGGTTCAATGGGGTAGAGAGTAGAAGGTTTAGGTTATGTGTCTTCCGTAGCTGGCAAATGTTCTCTGCATTTGACCCCTGCGATCCTTCAATGCCTCTGGAGTCTCCCATCAGGAGCAGCGCTCAGGGACACATCTCCAGATGTTCTTTAGTCTTGGTCAGGACTACCGTAGCTGGAGGATATTACCCTAACGTGCATGTTATTGGTTGGTGGGGAAAGTTGGAAGTGCCCGGCGAGGAACCCACCCAGACAAGGGGAGAAACATGTAAACTCCACACAGAAAGGCCCGGGCCTGAGCGGAGAATCAAACCTGCGACTTCTTGCTGTGAGGCCAGAGCGCTAACCGCCGTGCCGCCGTGGTGACGGATAAACATCCATCCATCCATTTTCTTCCGCTTTATCCGGGGTCAGGTCGCAGGGGCAGCAGTCTGAGCAGGAGGGCAGCTCTTCGCTCCAGTCTGCACACACTCTCTCTCCAGCTCTTCTCTGTCCACACACACCTCCTCCAGCTCTTCTCTGTCCACACACACCTCCTCCAGCTCTTCCGCACACACCTCCTCCAGCTCTTCTCTGTCCAGCTCTTCTCTGTCCACACACACCTCCTCCAGCTCTTCTCTTGTATCTGTGTCATTCCTTGTCTGTGATCCGTCGTTACCCAAAGCTCATGGACCATAGGTGAGGGTTGACGTAGATTGACCAGGTAATCGAGAGCTTTGCCTTTCGACTCAGCTCCTTCTTCACCACAACGGTTCGATACACACTGCATCACTGGCAGACGCTGCACCGATCCGCCTCAATCTCACCTCCATCCTTCATTCACTGTGAACAAGACCCTGAGATACTTGAACTCCTCCCACCACCTGTAGGGGGCAGTGTTATATAGTCGTGTATATTCTGATGTAATTGTTTAGTTGTAACTCCAGTAAACCTCCAGATTCACTTCACCAGCGCTCCCTTTTGTTTCCCGTTTGTTGTGTTTTGTTTTCACAACTTCAACAAACAAACAAACAAACAAACAAACAAACAGAATAGCTCTCCAGCAGTCCAGTAAAAGTTCCATTCAAATGGAAAAGATCCAGACGTCTCTGCTCCAGACAAACAGGAACCAAGTGAGCGTGGGTCTGGGTCTGAGGCAGTGTGAGTCCAGTGTGAGCCTGTCACTTTCTTTTTTACTTGTTTGTTTGTTTACTTGTTTGTTGACTTGTTTGTTTCAGGCACAGTGTCGATGCAGCAGCTGGTTTCCAATGTGATCTGCTTCGTCTTCATCATCGTCGTCACCGTCACATTTCATCTACAGGTCAGAACTCTCTGCTCTGATTGGCTCACAACTCTTTCTCTTTCTCCTGATTGGCTCACACGTCTCTGATGGCTCACACCCTGTCTCCTCTCCTCTGATTGGCTCACACCCTGTCTCCTCTCCTCTGATTGGCTCACACCCTGTCTCCTCTCCTCTGATTGGTCACACCCTGTCTCCTCTCCTCTGACCTGTCTCTCTCTCCTCTCCTCTGATTGGCTCACACTCTTCTCTCCTCTCCTCTGATTGGCTCACACTCTCTCTCTTTCCTCTGCTTTGATTGACTGACACGTCTCTTCTCTCTTCTGATTGGCTCACACTCTCTTTCCTCTCTGATTGGCTCACACGTCTCTGATTGGCTCACACCTGTTTCCTCCTCTCTTCTGATTGGTCGCGGAGCAGGAAGCTGCGTCTGGAGAGCGAGCTGGCGGCTCAGTTGTGGAGAGTGAACTGGGACGAGGTTCAGATCAACCGAGGAGAGAGAGGCCTGAGGAGAGCGGCCAGCAGGCTCACCGTCTCCATGGTAACGCAACACACGCACCAGGCTCACCGTCTCCATGGTAACGCATAACACACAGGCTCACCTCTCCATGGAACAGGCCCTAACAACACCAGAGTCCTGTAATACGAACGTGGCTTGAACTTTATCCTGGATAAGTTTTTCTAACTCAGGGTTGACTAAACCAGACATGAGACCTCTGGATAAACTGTCCTATGAAACGAGTTCAACTGGATCTGTTACAGAAGAGGGGCGGGGTCATAGGAGCAGGGGGCGGGGTCACAGAGCAGAGGGCGGGGTTACACAAACTGACCAATCGAGAACAATGAGCTGCTGACTTCAAACGTGAGAAACGTCAATCATGAAGCAATCTACGAGTGTTAAAATCTAAGCTTCAAATGAGTCTGACGTCTAAATTCTCGTCTCTGATTGGCGCAGCGCCTCGTCTTTTTTAAACTTATTCAGAACTTATCCTGGGTCCGGAGGCAGGTTATGAGTTTGTCTCATGTTGCCATAAGATCTAACCCGATAGGACGTGATCCAGACCAACAGACCAGGTTTAACCCAGAACTTCTAGCTTCGTAGTACAGACTCTGGTCTGTCTGTGGGCGGAGCTGGACTGTTGTGTCAGAGGTTCCTGATTGGACGATATTCTGTGTGTTTGTTGCCAACGTTGTAAAATACAAAACATGTAAACAAACAAACAAACAAACAAACAAGATGTTTACAGTGTTGTTGTGTTTTCACAGAAAGGTTCAAACTGTGGATCTTTGATCACTGTGGAAGAAACTCCAGTCTACACCAAAACTGGACTCTACAAGGTATGAGTACAGTACAAGTACAGTACAAGTACAAGACGGACTCTACAAGGTACAGTACAAGTACATGGTACAGGTAACAAGTACTACTACAGGTACAAGTACAAGTACAGGTACAAGTACTACTACAGGTACAAGTACAGGTACTAGTACAGTAAAGACCGGACTCTACAAGGTACAAGTACAAGTACAAGTACAAACCGACTCTAACAGTACAAGTACAGTACAAGTACAAGACCGACTCTACAAGGTACAAGTAAGTAAGTATACAAGACCGGACTCTACAAGGTACAAGTACAAGTACAAGTACAAGACCGGACTCTACAAGGTAAAAGTACAAGTACTACTGATACTAGAGTTTATTACTGGCAGAGGACAGATAGAATACTAGAGAGGAAGAAGAAAAATAAACTACATTTTGACCACAAGTCTACTGACACTGGGTTTGTACTGACATGTATAAACAGTTGTAGCAAGCAGAGAAACAACAAGACTTTAACTTTGAAATCACACACAGTTGAACTTATGACCTTTGTCTTCTTTAAACATGTTTTTGAGTTAAAATGTCCTAAATCATCTACTTCTATACTACAAAGTTATGACACTACAGAGGACACACACTACAGAGAACACACACTGCAGAGAACACACTACAGAGGACCACACTACAGAGGACACACACTACAGAGGACACACTACAGAGACACACACTACAAGGACAAACTGCGAGACACACCACTACAGAGACACTCTACAGAGGAACACTCTACAGAGGACAGTTTAAATTCTTCAGATTCAGCAGAAACACAAATAAAACACAAACAGAAGTGTCTGAGCTTCTGTGACTCTGACGTTTGTTTGTTTATATTTGTTTATTTACTATGTATTTGTTATTTACTCATGTGTTTGTTTGTTGTTTCAGGGAAACTTGGCGGCGATCAAATACATGAACAAGAAACGAATCGAGCTGAGCCGGAGTCTGCTCTTTGAACTCAAACATGTGAAGCTTTTATACTTTATTTACTTATATTATAGACTTTATACTTTATATTATAGACTTTATACTTAATTATAGACTTTAGACTTTATATTATAGACTTTAGACTTTATATTATAGACTTTAGACTTATATTATAGACTTAACTTTATATTATAGACTTTAGACTTTATATTATAGACTTAGACTTTATATTATAGACTTAGACTTTATATTAAGACTTTAGACTTTATATTATAGACTTTATACTTTATATTATAGACTTTAGACTTTATATTATGACTTTAGACTTTTATATTATAGCTTTAGACTTTATATTATAGACTTTAGACTTTATATTATAGACTTTAGACTTTATATTATAGACTTTAGACTTTATATTATAGACTTTAACTTTATATTATAGACTTTAGACTTTATATAGACTTTAGACTTTATATTATAGACTTTAGACTTCTATATTATAGACTTAGACTTTTATTATAGACTTTAGACTTTATATTATAGACTTTAGACTTTATATTATAGACTGTTAGACTTTATATTATAGACTTTAGACTTTATATTATAGACTTTAGACTTTATATTATAGACTTTAGACTTTATATATAGACTTTAGACTTTATATTATAGACTTTAGACTTTATATTATAGACTTTATACTTTATATTATAGACTTTATACTTTATATTATAGACTTTATACTTTATATTATAGACTTTAGACTTATATTATAGACTTTAGACTTTATATTTATTAGACTTTAGACTTTATATTATAGACTTTAGACTTTATATTATAGACTTTGACTTTATATTATAGACTTAGACTTTTATTATAGACTTGTAGACTTTATATTATAGACTTTAGACTTTATATTATAGACTTTAGACTTTATATTATAGACTTTAGACTTTATTATAGACTTTAACTTTATATTATAGACTTTAGACTTTATATTATAGACTTTAGCTTTATATTATAGACTTAGACTTTATATATAGACTTTAGACTTTATATTATAGACTTTAGACTTTATATTATAGACTTTAGACTTTATATTATAGACTTTAGCTTTATATTATAGACTTTAGACTTTATATTATTAGACTTTAGACTTTATATTATAGACTTCAGACTTTATATTATAGACTTTAGACTTTATATTATAGACTTTAGACTTTTATTATAGACTTTAGACTTTATATATAGACTTTAGACTTTATATTATAGACTTTAGACTTTATATTATAGACTTAGACTTTATATATATGACTTTAGACTATATTATAGACTTTAGACTTTATATTATAGACTTTAGACTTTATATTATAAGACTTTAGACTTTATATTATAGACTTTTTTTTTAGACTTTATATTTATAGACTTCAGACTTTATATATAGACTTTAATATATTAGACTTTAGACTTTATATTTAGACTTCAACTTTTATATTATAGACTTCATACTTTATATTAGACTTTAGACTTTTTATTATAGACTTTAGACTTTATTATAGACTTTAGACTTATATTATAGACTAGACTTTATATTATAGACTCAGCTTATATATAGACTTCAGACTTTATATTATAGACTTTAGACTTTATATTTATAGACTTTAGACTTTATATTATAGACTTTAGACTTTATATTATAGACTTTAGACTTTATATTATAGACTTTACTTATATTATAGACTTTAGACTTTAATATAGACTTTAGACTTTATATTATAGACTTTATACTTTATATTATAGACTTTAGACTTTAATTATAGACTTTAGACTTATATTATAGACTTTAGACTTTATATTATAGACTTTAGACTTTATATTATAGACTTCAGACTTTATTATTAGACTTTATACTTTATATTATAGACTTTAGACTTTATATTATAGACTTAGACTTTATATTAAGACTTCATACTTTATATTATAGGACTTAGACTTTATAATAGCTTAGAACTTTATATTATAGACTTTAGACTTATATTATGACTTTAGACTTATATTATAGACTTTAGACTTTAGACTTTATATTATAGACTTCGACTTTATATTATAGACTTTAGACTTTATGACTTTAGACTTTAGACTTTATATTATAGACTTAGACTTTATATTATAGACTTTAGACTTTATATTATAGACTTCTAGACTTTATATTATAGACTTTAGACTTTATATTATAGACTTTAGACTTTATATATTATAGACTTTAGACTTTATATTATAGACTTTGACTTTATATTATAGACTTTAGACTTTATATTATAGACTTTATTTATTTATTATTTATATATTTATTTATACTTTATATACTCTATACTTACATGACACACTTGTGATAATAACTGTAGTAATAACCCTGAGCTCAGACATGTGAATATTACACTTTCATTGTGATCCTTACAGACGTTAGATTATAAACTCTTGACTCTGTGTTTAGAAGCTCAGATCCTCAGACTTTAGCGTTAGCATTAGCACACAAACACATCTTTACACATCTCTAAACACACTTTGGTCCTTTAATCAAATATCTCCACATTTGTAAAGTCTTTAACATGTTTTCTCACTGCTCACTGCCTGAGCTTTAGTCATTTCATTTTAGTCTGAGGCAGTGAAAACCTCCATAGAAATGAACATGTCAACAGGAAATAGCATTTTTGAAAATAAGAAGCCACTGACCTCTGTGTGACCCCTGACCTCTGTGTGACCCTGACCTCTGTGTGACCCCTGACCTCTGTGTACCTTGACCCAGATGAGAGACGTTCAGAACGACACCTGACTCGTTTCCTGGGAGCCTGTGTGGATCCTCCAAACTGTTGCATCATCACAGAATACTGCCCCGAGGGAGCCTCCAGGTACTGCAGCTAGTGCTAACGCTAGTGCTAACGCTAGTGCTAACAGTCTCCTGTCCAACTCGACCGGCCGCGCTGAGATGTGCAGCTGCGCATGAACACAAGTCAAATTAATCGATGTGTTTTGACCTAATTAAAAGAAAACATAACACACTGCAGTGATGTGATAATATTCCTGCTCTAACACAGTGGTTCCCAACCTTTTTCCTCAAGCCCCCCCTGACTGAACAGGAGACTTGTGGAACCCCCCCTGACTGAACGGGAGACTTGTGGAGCCCCCCCTGACTGAACAGGAGACTTGTGGAACCCCCCTGACTGAACGGGAGACTTGTGGAGCCCCCCCTGACTGAACGGGAGACTTGTGGAGCCCCCCCTGACTGAACAGGAGACTTGTGGAACCCCCCCTGACTGAACAGGAACTGGACCCCCTGACTGACAGGAGACTGTGGAGCCCCCCTGACTGAACAGGAGACTTGTGGAACCCCCCTGACTGAACGGGAGACTTGTGGAGCCCCCCCTGACTGAACGGGAGACTTGTGGAACCCCCCCTGACTGAACGGGAGACATGTGGAACCCCCCCTGACTGAACAGGAGACTTGTCGAGCCCCCCCCCCTGACTGAACAGGAGACTTGTGGAACCCCCCTGACTGAACAGGAGACTTGTGGAACCCCCCTGACTGAACAGGAGACTTGTGGAACCCCCCCTGACTGAACAGGAGACTTGTCGAGCCCCCCTGACTGAAAGGAGACTTGTGGAACCCCCCCTGACTGAACAGGAGACATGTGGACCCCCCCCTGACTGAACAGGAGACTTGTCGAGCCCCCCCCCCTGACTGAACAGGAGACTTGTCGAGCCCCCCCCCCTGACTGAACAGGAGACTTGTTGAGCCCCCCCTGTTTAAACCAGTGGCCTCTAAATTGTTATTTTATGATGAAAAGTAGAATTAAAAACTGTTATTTTAGACAATTAAACAACTATTCTGGTGTTTTGATGTTTAGATTTGTGTTTTTTTACTAATAAAGTTTCACTTATAACTACTTTTAGAACTTGACCCTCTGACCAGACGAAGCTCTGGCCCTGTCCCCCAGGTTGGGAACCACTGCTCTAATATACACAGATTCATGTGATGGACCAGGTTCAGACCAGGACCACGACTGATCCAGGTCCAGGTCCAGGTGGTTCTGTTGTTGTGACCTGTCTCCGTTTCCATGACGACCAGAGCTGTGGTTTCCATGGCGACGGTGGATGTGGGAGTTCACTGAACTTGACTCGTCTGAGCAGAACAGAAAAGACACAATCTGAAGAATGGTGTGGTTAGAATGTTTGTTTCTGGTGTCAGTGTCGAAGAAAGATCAAGTCAGAAGGTTTAAAGATGATGACGAGTGTCGAGTGGGCAAAGTGAACAAAGAAACTATGAACTCCACAGAAAGGATCAGACCTGCGTGTGTGTGTGTGTAACTGTGTGTGTTCCTCTTATATGTGTGTGTGTTGTAGGACCTGATGGAGAGCGACAGCATCACGTTGGACTGGATGTTCAGATATTCTCTCATCAACGACATCGTCAAGGTAACACACCACAACGGTTCGATACAGCGACTGCATCACTGCAGACGCTGCACCCGATCCTCCTCAATCTCACCTCCATCCTTCCCTCACTGTGAACAAGACCCCGAGATACTTGAACTCCTCCACTTGAGGCAGGACTCTCCTCCACCTGGAGAGGGCAAGGCACCTTTTTCTGTTGAGAACCATGGCCTCGGATTTAGAGGAGCTGATCTTCATCCCAGCTGCTTCACACTCGACTCAAACCGTCCCAGTGCATGTTGCAGGTCCTGGTTTGATGAAGCATCAGAACAACATCATCTGCAAACAGCAGAGATGAAATCCTGTGGTCACCAAACCAGACACCCTCTGGTCCCTGACTGCACCTAGAAATTCTGTCCATAAAAACAATGAACAGAACCGGTGACAAAGGGCAGCCCTGGGGGAGTCCAACATGCACTGGGAACAGGTCTGACTTACACAGCTCCTGCTCCGGTCGTACAGAGACCGAACCGCCCTGAGCAAAGGGTCCCGGACCCCAGACTCTCGGAGCACTCCCCACAGGACACCACGAGGGACACGGTCAAACGCCTTCTCCAAATCTACAAAACACATGTGACTGAGGCAAACTCCCATGAACCCTGGAGCTCCCGATGGAGAGTGTAGAGCTGGTCCAGTGTTCCACGACCGAGACGAAAACCACACTGCTCCTCCTGAATCCGAGGTTCGACTATCGGTCGAAGTCTCCTCTCCAGTACCTGGAGTAGACCTTACCGGGGAGGCTGAGGAGTGTGATCCCTCTGTAATTGGAACACACCCTCCGGTCCCCCTTCTTAAACAGAGGGACCACCCCGGTCTGCCAGTCCAGAGGTACTGTCCCAGTTTGCCACGCGATGTTGCAGAGACGTGTCAGCCAAGACAGTCCCACAACATCCAGAGACTTGAGATCCTCAGGACGGATCTCATCCACACCTGGAGCCTTGCCACCGAGGGGCTTATTGACAACCTCAGTGACTTCAGCTTGAGTGATGGGTGAGCCCTCCCCCGAGTCCTCAGTCTCTGCTTCCTCATCGGAAGACGTGGCAGTGGGATTGAGGAGACCCTCAAAGTATTCCTTCCACCGTCCAACAACATCCCCAGTCGAGGTCAGCAGCTCTCCACCTGCACTGTAAACAGTGTTGGTGAAACACTGCTTCCCTCTCCTGAGGCGTCGGACAGAATTTTTTTGAGGCCGACCGATAGTCCTCCTCCATGGCCTCCCCGAACCTCTCCCAGTCCCGAGTTTTTGCCTCTGCAACTGCACAAGCTGCGGTATGCTTGGCCTGCAGATACCTGTCACTGCCTCAGGAGCACTACAAGCTAACAGGGCTTTGTAGAACTCCTTCTTCAGCCTGACACATCCCTTACTTCCGGTGTCCACCACCGGGTTCGGGGATTTCCGCCACGACAGGCACCTGAGACCTTGCGACCACAGCTCTGAGCGGCCGCATTGACAATGGAGGCTGAGAACATGGTCCACTCAGACTCAATGTCCCCAGTCTCCCCCGGGAGCTGGGAGAAGCTCTCCCGGAGGTGTGAGGTGAATGTCCTGCTGACAGAGGACTCCACAAGACGTTCCCAACAGACCCTCATGATACGTTTGGGTCTGCCAAGTCTGTCAGGCTTCCTCCTCTGCAGAGGATCCAACTCACCACCAGGTCCTCAGAAAGTTTAAATCAGAATCATCAAAAACACAAGTCTGTCTTCTGTCCAGGGCATGTCCTTCCTCCACTCCAGTGTCATCGTGTCTCATGGGAACCTAAAGTCGTCCAACTGTGTGGTGGACTCTCGGTTTGTCCTGAAGATCACAGACTACGGCCTGAGCGCGCTGAGGAGTGTGAGTGCCGAGGACACCTACGCTCCTACGCACGTATGTGTCCTCACTGTCCTCCCACTGTCCCCCACTGTCCCCTCTGTGTGTGTGTGTCCCTCTGAGTCTCCCAGTGTAACTACAGTCTCTCCCTGTGAGCGCCGAGGACACCTACGCGTCCTACGCACGTATGTGTCCTCTCAGTGTGTCCCCCCTGTGTCCCTCTGAGTCCCTCTGTGTCCCTCTGTCCCTGCAGTCTGTGAGCAGTGAATGTTGAGGAAACATAAGTGTTGTCCTAATGAGTCCTATAAGAGTTGTGCAGAAAGACAGCAGAAGTCTATTTACCATCAGTCCAGACACAAAGACTTGAAGACTCAACTTGTCTGTTCTGACTAAGCTAGACAGGCCGATATATCAGCTGGCCGATATTTTGATCGGCCTTATTTGGTCCTTATTAGCTCAGACAGTTTGAACTCTCACACTGATCAGCTCTGAGTGAGTTTTGGAGAAAAATGAAACCGTTTGTTTATAAATCTCCATTTCTGTTTTTTAAAAGAAGCACTTTCTTGAATTACTCTTTAGAATCTTCTGTAATGATCAGAAACGTAATAGTTCAGATTGAACTGTTTCTTTTTTAGATCTCATCTCAGCTGTTTTAAACTTAAACTAAAATAATCAAATCAGCCTCTGTTATCTGCATCAGGTGACAACATTCTGAAAAATCACAATTGGTTTTGGCCCAAGAAAAACCCAGATCAGTCGATCTTTAATTTAACCAGGATTCTGACCCTGTGACCTCTGTGTGACCTCTGTGTGACCTCTGACCTCAGGCAGACTGTGGACGGCCCGGAGCTGCTGCGGGCCCCTCACAGCGCCCCCTGTGGGACACAGAAGGGAGACGTTTACAGCTTCAGCATCATCCTCCAAGAACTGGCCCTGCTCAGGGGCCCCTTCTACCTGGAAGAGCCCAGCCCCGGGCCAAAGGGTGAGTCTGGGTCCAGCCCGGCCAAAGGGGAGCTGAGTCCAGTCCAGGGCCAAAGGGTGAGTCTGAGTCCAGTCCAGGGCCAAAGGTGAGTCTGAGTCCAGTCCAGGGCCAAAGGGTGAGTCTGAGTCCAGTCCAGGGCCAAAGGGTGAGTCTGAGTCCAGCCCCGGGCCAAAGGGTGAGTCTGGGTCCAGTCCAGGGCCAAAGGGTGAGTCTGGGACCAGCCCCGGGCCAAAGGGTGAGTCTGAGTCCAGTCCAGGGCCAAAGGTGAGTCTGGTCCAGCCCCGGGCCAAAGGGTGAGTCTGAGTCCAGTCCAGGGCCAAAGGGTGAGTCTGAGTCCAGTCCAGGGCCAAAGGGTGAGTCTGAGTCCAGCCCCGGGCCAAAGGGTGAGTCTGAGTCCAGTCCAGGGCAAAGGGTGAGTCTGGGTCCAGCCCCGGCCAAAGGGTGAGTCTGAGTCCAGTCCAGGGCCAAAGGGTGAGTCTGAGTCCAGTCCAGGGCCAAAGGTGAGTCTGAGTCCAGCCCGGCCAAAGGGTGAGTCTGAGTCCAGTCCAGGGCCAAAGGGTGAGTCTGAGTCCAGCCCCGGGCCAAAGGGTGAGTCTGAGTCAGCCCCGGGCCAAAGGGTGAGTCTGAGTCCAGTCCAGGGCCAAAGGGTGAGTCTGAGTCCAGCCCCGGGCCAAAGGGTGAGTCTGAGTCCAGTCTGAGTCCAGTCCAGGCCAAAGGGTGAGTCTGAGACCAGTCTGAGTCCAGCCCCGGGCCAAAGGGTGAGTCTGAGTCCAGTCTGAGTCCAGTCCAGGGCCAAAGGGTGAGTCTGAGTCCAGTCCAGGGCCAAAGGGTGAGTCTGGGTCCAGTCCAGGGCCAAAGGGTGAGTCTGAGTCCAGTCCAGGGCCAAAGGGTGAGTCTGGGTCCAGTCTGTCTCTGTCCTCGTCCTCACACACACACACTGCTTGTTTCCTCTTGGTGTGTAAGAGACAAGTGTCTGGTGCAGCAGGAGCGTCTTCAACAGGTCATTCAAATGACGGCCTGGGGCCAAATGACGGCCTGGGGGCCAAATGACGGCCTGGGGCCAAATAACGGCCTGGGGGCCAAATGACGGCCTGGGGGCCACAGCAACAACTCATAATGATGTGTCCAATGTCTGTGTGGGACAGAACAAGTGTCACACACACTGCTCTTCTTCTGTATTTCTACTAAAACCATCAACACAGCAGAAACACAAACATCCACTTAACACCGCAGAAACACTGCTAGTTCAGACTCTAAACCAATCAGACGGCTGGAAGAACAGATGGTTATCTGTGTTTGTGATTCACAAATATCTGAGAGAAACTGACAGGTTAGCATAATTCATCATTTGAATCAGATTCTGGACTTTGTGACTTCGTTTGTTAGACTTCACTGTTTTAATCCTGATTATGTGGGAATGCAAACATGTTTTTCTTTGTATTTAACGCAAAGAAAAACAGTTGATTTATAAAATAGCAAACACTTTGTAATCCAGCCCTCAGACATTAGTCTTACAGAGAATATGGCTCATAAATATAAATGAATAGCCCTCAAAGCTCACGTTTACACTGACCTCACATGGAAACTCTGGTCTGAGTCTGGTCCTTCAGGTCTGAGCTCAGGACCTGGACCTTCTCTTGGACCTCATGCTCTCTCGTTCTTCTCGTTCTTCTTGTCCTCAGAGATCGTAGAAAGCCTCCTCTCAGGCTCGGACCTCAGACCTTCTCTTGGACCTCAGACCTTCTCTCAGACCTTCTCTTGGACCTCATGTTCTCGTGTTCTTCTCGTTCTTTTGTCCTTCAGAGATCATAGAAAGCCTCCTCTCGGCTCAGACCTCAGACCTTCTAATTGGACTAAAGGCTCAGAGGACAGATCTCGATCGGGGCGGAGGGGAATGATGAATCACCTGTCTTTCCTGCTGCAGTGAGACATACACCAAGGAAACACTGGGATCACATGGAACCTGTGACCTGCTTCTTGTAACCACATATGAGTATGAAGGATCTTTGATACACTAGTACCATACAATATGGCGAGTACAGATCCATACAGCTTTTTACAAGTAAGAAGTGAAAAGTGTTTCCACACGGATTGCGTGCCTTCTATATGACAACAAAACAGTCGATAATTGAAACCGACCACATTAAAATCACAATTAACAATCCCTCAATATCCGCACCTCTGATTATGTAAATTCTCTAGAGCATATTTAAAATCAGACAGAATAAATTGCAAATCTAAAATTACAAATAATCGCATTTCCAAAACTGGTTCAGCCTGGTGGACGTTGAGTCTTGTTATGACAGTCTTATCTGTATATTACTGACGTTGGCCCAGTTAAACATGTGGGCAGGTGTCGGATGTGTCAGCGTCCAAACTCCCACATCCATCAGAACGAGCTGTTGAAAAGTACATTCCGAACCAAGCTGTTGATATTTTTTACTTCACTTAATGTTCTGGGGGGGGGGGCGGTGTCAGTATCTGTGAATCAGCAGGCAACATTTAAAGACAACAACACCGCTGGAAATGGATGCCTATGCAGTGTGTTTTTCTTTACCATATAAAAAAAAAACAATGTTGGTTAGATTTTTTTTTTCAAAGAATTGCTTACAATATTAGGGCTGGGCCATTAACCGAAAAATCGAAATTGAATCAAATCGAATTGTTACTTATTTGGTTGTTGGTTTGAATCGAGAGATCGAACAAAACAATCCTTTGTCAGTAAAAATGTGTAGTTTGAAGCAAAAGTCAAACTTTGAGGCAGAATATTGATATAAAGTTTAAAAAAAACTAATAAATGGGAAATTGTGAAAGGTTTTGTGTTATTTATGTTTAGGGCTGCAACAAGTTAATCGATTAATTGCAAGTAATCGATTATTGAAATACCGTACTTTCTGGCCTATAAGCCGCTACTTTTTTTCATGAGCTTTGAACTATGTGGCTTATAAGGTAATGCAGCAAAATTACAGATTCTCATAGACTTACTATTAAAAAGTGCGGCCTATGCATGTACTTTATCATTTTTCTTACTTAAATCTAGTGGGTGCGGCTTATATTCAGGTGCGCTCAATAGGGCAGAAATTACGGTAATCGTCAACTAATTTAGTTCCAAATAGGGATGCACCGATCCAGCTTTTTCTGTTCCGATATCGATCCCGATATTTGGCTTTAACTATCTGCGATACCCGATATCCACCGATACCAGTGAATGGACTGAAATTGCTTCTTTTTCTTATAAAAACCAAATACATTTGGTCATATTGTGTTATGTAACTGTTGTTTATAGTGCAAGTCACAACTTAACAACTTAATCTGAATAAAATGCCCGATATTATGAAATGTAATGGATCAACAACAGCCTGTAAAATAGTCTCATTATGTCCAATTAAAGGCACAGCCATTATATCGGCTGAACCGATATCATGGGGCCGATACCCGATCCAGCAAAATGTCCTGGATCGGCACCGATATCCGATCCAGGTATGGATCGGTGCATCCCTAGTTCCAAACATCCCAAGAACCTCAGATTGTACAAACTTGATGATACATGATACTAATTTCAAAATAAAGGAATAGACTTGATTCTTGATACTAAATATGTAATCACAATAATTAAAAATGCTTTTATCACATCAACTTTCTATACAATAGACTGTTCATTTTCAGCACAAAATACAAATTCCTTCTTTTTAAAACATTTTGGTTTTAAACTAGTTTGATAAAGCTCAAGATTTTTCTAAAACTTCTCTGAAAATATGTCAAACTTTGTCCAGGTAATGTTATATTTTTTAAGTATCGATGTTTGTTTAAATGAAGATTCAGTTAATAGCTGTATTTCAATACTTTTGAACCTAAAATGTACTTCTTCAAGACGTCCTTAAGTGGCGTTTTTAAGTGACTTCAAAAGTGCCAAAAATCTTGTATTTCAGTCACTTTTGCATTCTAAACAACTAATCGATTAATCAAAAGAATAATCGCCCAACTAATCCATTACTAAAATAATGGTTTGTTGCAGCCCTATTTATGTTCATGAATGGAACTTTTCCATTTGTTTTTGAAAAGGTGAACAATCGAATCGAAAATTGAGATTGATCAATATGAGGAAAAAAAAATCTTGATTATATTTTTCCCAGATCGCCCAGCCCTACAATATTGACCAAAGGTGTGACGTTGAAAGTCATATTGTACACTGTAAAAAGTCTCCCATAGCATTTCATTAAAAAAAATGAGGTAACAAGTGACATCATAATAATTGAGTAGATTTTACAATCTCAATTTGAGTAAAACACAAAGAATAAATCAGTGAAGTACAAACAAAATATTAGTGCTGAATCTACAGCAATCAGAGACAAAAATAATTTAATTTTATTAGATATTGAGTAAAATTGATTAACTTACTAAATAAATTGATCCACCTTCATTAAAAAAAATTGTAAAAATGATTTACATTTACTAAATATATTTGTCTATTTTTATTAAATATTTGCGTAAAAATGATTTACCTTTACTAAATATATGTGACAACTTTTATAAGATATTTCAGTGAGTCTGATTAGAATTTACTAAATAGTTAAGTAAAATTGATTTACTATGACCAATTTGCAGCTTTGTATTACACATCTGTCTGCAAAAAAGTTGTTAAACAACAATGAAATGTGCATGAAGGTTTATCATATCTATTCAATCAAATCAGATGTCACTTTGTTACCTCAATTTCTTAAGACTAATTACAGTAAAATTTATGTTAGATTTGCACCAACAGAAAAGTAATAAAACCAAATATTATTCAACATGAATATTTATTGTTTGCGAACATCTTAACATTTTGCTGTACTAGTAGTAGTAACAACAACGAAAACATTTAACAAGCAGAAAGACATCCCTAAAATTACAATTCTAGGTATATTTAAAACCTTTTTGTATACAAGCATTCACACTAAGGAGATTGCTTAAATTGTGCATATAAAAATCACATTAAGATCCACTGACTGATAATCTAGCAAAAACATGCTTTTAGGATTAGGACTGATGGCATACGTGAGGCCGATAAGCAAGTTGCAAGCCTTTGTAAGGTTTTCCACATTGGTGATCACAGGCACACCTTCTATGAAGCCAAGTTCCTCTGGAGCTGATGTGTTGGGCTTGAGATGATAAATGTTCAACTTGTGCTGGGTAAGGTCCAGACACCCCATCACCCTGAAATGAACATATCATATTAGAGAAAGGTTTAAAAGAAAAAAAAAACAACAACAACAAAAAGAGGGACTACTTTTACAGAGATTAGTACCATCTACACCACCTGCTGTCGGAGATATGTGCACAACATTCTGAGGAACCAGCACCACCCTGTACATCACCTGTTCTACCTGCTGCTCTAAACCTTTGATGTCTAACATATGCACATCACTAATACAAAACATGGGTCCATAAAGGGACTGTACCTGATTTTTGCATTCTAAAAATGTAAACAAACAGAAATAATTAATTTTAACCTTTTTCCTTCAGGCTACATGATTTCCTCACGTAGCTAATGCATTCTGAGCTTCAGAATTGTTCATCATGATGAGTTTGAATGTTTTTCACAGCTTTTAACAGCGAGGTGAGTCACTATGCTAACAACAGTTAGCCACAATGCTAAAAACAAAAACAGAAAAAGCTGCACACAAACGGGATTTTATTAGACATAGACAGGACTTTGGGGACTAATTTCCACCTGATTAGATACATTAACAAGGCATCAGTGCTAGAGGGAAACTGCTTTTAAGTTATCTTGTTGCAAAAAAATCGAGTACAGTCCCTATAAGGACCTGCATTCAATGTGATTGTTATGAGTGTTTAATTTTCTGTATTTTTAATTTATTTTAAATCAATTTGATTTATGATTAAAATTCTATGTATTCTTTTAATATTTTTTTTACTAGTACAGGTTCATATTTTCATTATAAATTACTTTTTTTGTACAAATATAATAATAACTTCTATTATTACACCACGTGCAGAATTATTAGGCAAGTTGCACTTTGAGGATTAGTTTTATTTTTTTAACAACAGCAGTGCTCTTGGTCAATCCAAAATGTTATTAAACCTCATACCTGAATATTTCATGAAGTAAAAGTGAGGTTTTAGCTTTTGTATGAGAATATTTGTACATTAGGCAATTATTACTGTGCACAATTATTTGGCAACTTGAAGAAAAACTAAAATATTCCCAATTTGTTTTTATTTTGATCTTTTAAAATACATACATACAACACATTATCAGAGACCTTAAATTACCAGTGGCAAAAGTTTTACACGTTTTACACAGCATACTTTACAATATCGGTGAAACAAGCAGCATTTCATCACAAAGTCAACACTAAACACAAGCAATATGATGTGTTTTGGAATTAATTCATTATTTAAATAAACTAAAATAATAAGCAACACAGCTCTTACCTTCACAACAGTATTCTGTGCAGCACGCACCTCCGTCTCGGCAGAAAAATGTGGGCGGAAGTCATCATTAATTAAGTTAAGCCTCCTCAGTGGTTAGGCTTTATCAATTTTTTTATGCTGAAATCAATGCAAAATAAAAAGACAAAATTAGCTTATTTTTTTTAGGCAGATTTTATTCTAACACTTTTTGATTGAATGCAGACGCCTCAGTGGTTAAAGTTTATCAATTTTTCCATGCTGAAAACATTACCAAAAAAAATAAATATAAAATTTGGCAACTTTTCTAAGCAGATTTTATTCTAACAAATTGTGATTGAATGCAAGTAAAAATCGTTAGAAAACCGATATGTACAAATGAAAATGCATGGTAAAATTATGTTGTTGATTGTTTTATGCAGGTGTAATTAATATTTATGTATCATTTTTAATTGAGTCAATCCCACTATTTACAGTGTATATAAACGTGATGTGATCAAATTTGAAAAAATAATTAATTACCTATGGTCATTTTTACGGTTTACTTGTTTCTATTCAAGCTATCTATCTTTTCAATCCAAAATTCTATGTTTAGGATGGTAAATCATAAGAAATTGTTATATTGAAAAAATTACCAATGTTTCAAAAAAAACAACCTTTGAGAACCACTGCTGTAATAAACACAACAAATAAAGAATAGTATAGTACATTTATTTTTTTTTGTTGGTGTCCACAAATGTGACACATGGGACAAACCAGTTTGATCAGAAAGCGCAGATTTTCAATGAACACGAATCGGAGAGTAAAAATATAAATGATAAACAACCGGATTCTTTTTGTGTCCACTAAAAACGTGTGCACAGTAAAAGTTAATTATACAACATGAAACTAGCAAGTCTCCAGCCTGTTCTGACAAATCTTAATTTCGTGTTGAAAGCTAAAAATATAGCAACTGATATAAAGATACATTTTAGCCTCACACTTTATCCTCTCTCTGCATAAATAGCTACCTCTGATATTTAGATTACAGTGAATCCCAATTAACCTAAACATGCATGATTTTGGAGATGGGAGAAAATCACAGTACCCAGAGAAAACCCACAATAACACGACTTTCCACTCACTCCATATTCAGCGGCAGGAGACCTCTGGGTGGAGTTTGACCTCTGGGTGCAAACTCCACCCAGAGGTCATGAGATGGTTTACTTGGCTCGACCCGGGAGTTGAACCTACAACTTCCTATTTGGGAAGCTAGAGATTTAACCACTTTGCTACTGTGCACTTTTTGTATTGGACAAAATAATAATAATAAAAAACTACTAATTACAAAGCTATTCATTTTATCTGCTCTCAATCTGTATTTTAAAGGATTCTGTGATGTCACATGAACGAACCAAACCTTGCTTTATATTCTGTTATAATCTCTATATCCTTAGCTTCCTTTCCATTGTTCCCATTTTGTTCCCTGAGAACAATAAAAACAGGGAACAATGGAAAGGAAGCTAGGGCTTACCAAACCAGTTTCAGGAACAGGTTTCAGGAACAAGTTTGGGTGGGTTTAGCCTCCTAGGGGGAGGGCTTAACTTAGTATAAATACAGCCAGTCTCAGTCTACTTCTACCAGATTGAAAATGACTTTTGGATGAGAGTCGAAACATCTTGATCTTCAGAAACACTGTCCAGATGACTACTTTGAAGACTTCTATTTAGATGTATTGTTGACACAATATTAACATTTAAACAATTTCAGTACTGTATTAAAAAAAGATGCTTAAGTGACTTTAAAATATTATTAAAAATAAATATGTGTTTAAGTTTCAAGGCCCACGAGTATGAATACACATTCAAACAAGTATCAATATTTAATATTGCATTGGATTTACCTTTGAAATATTATATGGAAGTCTGAAAACCTGAGACCAAGCAAAGACATTTTTACATACGTTACAAATGTCCGTGCACGTGCTTTCATGAAATGCACTGAAACACCTTTAGGCGACTTAACAACAAAAATGCACCATTCATTCTCTCTGTGGGAATGTTTGTTCTGTTTTCTTCCTCTGCACCCACATTAACCCCCACTGCATTTCATTTCTCCATCCTGCAAACCCAGATGCATCTTGTGACTCATCCCTGTCTGATCTGCACATGTGAGGCCGGTAAAAGTCTTTGAACAGCCAATCAGAGGCCTTGCTTTTAAGTTGTTGCCATAGAGATGCAGCCACAGCAGCAACAACAGCAGCAGTTAAGCTTGTGTGGTGATTGAGCTGCAGAGACCAGTAAACTAAAAGGGCAAGACCATCAGCTTTGTGGTCCAAACAACTAATTAGCAAAGAAATTAAGTAGAAAGTCACATTATACAGTATGTGGTTTCCTCCCACCTCCAAAAACATGCATGTTTAGGTTAATTGGGCATCACTGTAAATTTCCGCTGAGAATGAATGAGATCCCTAACGGGATTAAGCGGTAGAAAATGATGATGATGATGATGATGATGATGATGATGATGATGATGATGATGATGATGATGATGATGATCTTTCATTTGTATCTAACCTTCAACAAGCTAAGTGCTCTCAACAAAGGCTGAATATCAGTGCTGCAAGCTTATCACCTTTTGGTAAAAGTCGCTGTTTTGAACTCCCCAGGGGTCATTCATTTGAATTGTGCCGATCTGGGGTCGACATAGCCACGTCATACTTTCTGTTTGGCTCTTTTAATGTAGCAATCTCAATTAGATATAATGTCAGTTAAAAAAAAAAAACCGCAACTGAATTCAACACACAGCTAAGCAATATGTGCACAGAGGCAATAGACTCTGTGCACCTAACACCAGTTAGCTTATTTATTTTTTTAAATGCTAACTTCCTGTTGGCATGTTCATTTCCTGTTTAGTTTATTTATGTGAGGTTTCACTACCTCAGTATAAATGAAAAAATACCTAAAGATCAGGCAGTGAACAGTGAGTTGTTGTTTTATTTCTGCAAATATGTTTCACTAGCAAGGACCACACCACACAAAGAATGCAATTAAGATATTTATTGATGATTGATGATTGATGGCTGGATCGAGAGACTGTGGATGGGGGCTCTGTCTCGGCGATCCGTGCAGCCGATTTAGGACCCCCCACCTGTAGATAGAGATGTCTCCTGCAGGAGGACAGATGAGATGAGGGGTGGGAGGGTGGGGTCGAGAGATCTGAGACAAGACGTGTTGTTAGGAAAGGACTGTTTAAGTAGAGGCTTCTGGGTAATTGGAGGTGTGTCCGAGAAGACGAGCGAGGCGTGGTTTCCTGGTGCAAAGGAGCTGTGGTCCTGCTCCTGAAACTCAGTTGATATACATACATACATTAACTCCCCATAAATACTAGGGATGCACCGATCCAGCTTTTTCCGTTCCGATACCGATCCGATATTTTGGCTTTAACTAACTGTCGATACCCAATATCAACCGATACAAGTGTAGGAGCTGAAATAGCTTTTTTAGCCTATAAAAACATAATACATTTGGTCATATTATGTGGTGTAACTGTTATTTAAAGTACAAATAACTACTTAACAACGTAATCTGAACAAAAAACCCAATATTATAAGACATTCTGGATCAACACCAGCCTGTAAAGTAATCTTATTATGTCCAATTCATTGCAAAACCATAATATCGGCTGAACCGATATCATGAAGTCCATACCCGATCTAGCAAAATTTCCTGGATCGGCACCGATATCCGATCCCAGTATTGGATCGGTGCATCCCAACAACTGAGGAGAATATTTCTACAAAAGACCAAAGTGTGTTTATAAAAAGATGTTTGTCTGTCAATGCTAACGCTAAAGTTTGACGTTTTTTTCTCAGAAGAACATATTCTTCAGAAGTGCCAAGTTTAAAAATGTGTATTTTTTGGTGCAATGCTAAATGCTAACAAATAAATTAAGCTAAAAATAAAGTTGACAATTTGATTAAAAAAACATTAACTACCAAACTGATAGTTTCTGTAAAAAACTAGTTAAGCTTGTAGAGTTATTATTATTATTATTATTTTATTTTTTCCGATTTTATCTTCATTAATTAAATCTAAGTTAGCATTAGCTTCAAGACACAAACGGCACATTTTAGAAAAGCAGTGAGTTAGCCATATAAGTTGTGGTGTTCATAATTTATTAACTTGTGTTTTGACACTGATTGATGATTTTAATGGTATTTGTTGTGCTCCAACTAACGATTATTTTGCTAAACTATTAGTTGGCCAGTTATTCTTTCGATAGTTGGAACATGTTACTGTGATTTTTTTTCCAAATTTCGATCTAGACAAAGTATTGTCGCTTGAGAAAGTTTTGGAGGTGTAGTCTATTTATTGACACTGAAAACAAATTGCTAAATTATCTTAGATTATAACAGATAGAATTAAAAAGCAATTGTTTTAATTTGAGCATTGTTTTATTGCCTTAAAATATGATTAAGCAATGGAACAATCATAAAAGAATGTATTGTTTAGCTAAACAGAAAAGGACAAGCATTTTCTCATTTGAAAAAAAAAACACTTCACATGAAATAATCACATAAATATCAGATTTTATTGGCAAAATTCACCAGTAGAATCTTCAGAATCACTCGACTTTAGTCACATTTACGTACTCAAATCAAGATCACATTTTTGTTTACTATAACACAGTCTTATTTAAGATTGTGTTTTTTTCCTGTAAAAGCAGAACATTTACATATTCTACATCATTGCTGCTCAATTGGAGTTTAAAAACGTACTTTTTCAGTTCATTTGTGAATTACTAAATTGGTTGACGATTAATTCAATAATCGATTAGTTTTGCTATTAATCGATTAACTTGTAGCAGCCTTAGTTCTTTGTACTGTGCAAACCTGGTACATGAACTGAACTGACTTTTCCTGTCGAGCGATGAATAAATGATCTTTCTCTCTATCTAGAAGTAACAGCTGTCTGCGTAGGGCTTTATGGGACTCCTTGAAAGTACTTGTGGAGTCTTTAAAGGTCACATCTTGTTGGTGCTACATTGCTTCGTTACATAATTAGTAATATGATTATCACACCCTGTGGAACATTGCTATGTCAACACAGTAACGATATACAAGTGTACTTCCCCCTCCTGTCCCATTTTCCCTCCACTGTAATCTATTTATTCACCCGTTATCCCAGTGTATATCTGTTTTATCTCTGTTTCATTGTGCTGCTTATTTATCATCTCTATATTTAGCCGTATCGCAGAACAAACTGGATTATTGCGTGTTTATCTTGTACTGTATAGGCTGAACAGAGATTTTCAGAGCAGACATGAAGACACAGTGGTAAAGCGTTTGGACTGTACTGTTAATCGCTAAATGCTGTAGTTGGAAACACTCGGTCACGCTGCGCAGAAATGGCTTTGAAAAGGGGGAAGATGTTTTTGAATCTAAACTACATGACCTAATATCGGATTCAAGCATTTTTGGACTCTACCTTGTCTTGGTCTGGAGGTTTCTTGGACTCTGTCCCGTCTTGGACTCGGGGGTCTGACATCAAGACCACGTTTCATTAACACCACATTCTGCTGAACCAGGCGTTCATAGCCTCAGCGCAGTGACCTGTGCCAGGCATAGTTTGCAATAAACACTGCACAATAAGACACTGATAAACAGAAAATTACAAAGATGGTCTCAGCTCGGTCTTGACTTCCTTGACCTCAGTGGTCTTGGTTTTGTCTCTGTCTCATGACACTGTGGCCTCGGAAAGGTTTTTGTCTCCAACATTGTGGTCTTGACTACTACACTACACTCTAAAAAATCCTGACTTGGCCTAACGCAAAAAATTGAGGCAACCGTCTGCGCTCACCTTTTTACGTTGTATCAATAAGATTTCAACTAAGTCAAATCAACCGCGTTTTTCATCTTAGGGCAACTTGATTTTCTCTTCTATGTACGCACAATAACAATTTGCATTGGCCTAAATTTTTAAGTTGATTGCTCATTTTTTTAAGTTGCCACCACTGATATTGCACCACAATGTTAACCCATTTTTAAACATTACCAACTTAAATTTCTTTTATATTGCTAAGATGTTTTAAGTGATCTTAACTTAATTTTTTGCAGTACCATGTTTTCTTCAGTTGCCTAATGTAAGGAAATAATCACAAATAAGTACATTATTTCAACTGTTTATTGTATACTGCACACAAATAAACATAAACATTTTGTGATATTCAACCAAAACAGCATTCATAGTCAATTTACAAAGCAAAATATATAAAGTATCTAGTACTTCTACTTATTTCACATTGCTACAGTGAACCTTGCAAAAGTTCTCATTTTCTTAAGGATTTGGGAAAACTATATTCTTTCAAAGTTTTGTATTTAACATTGGAATCTAGGTTTGAGAATATCCTAATCTACAGGTTCTGTTTAGCCAAATGCGAATAAGTAAACAAGCTATGGATCAACCTGATAAACTACCATGTCAGAGCTGCAAATACATCACTAGTATTAGAATATGTTGAAGGATAATTTTAGTATTTTATCATCTTATTATCTACATTGGACTAAGACAATTTTTTTGAAGTCTTCTAGAAAATTTTCCTGAAACCTGACTATTTATATTTAAACAGTATAAGACCCACGAGTAACAAACAAAACATAACTTGTGTTCCCTTGATGATGCTGCTTCTGGTTTTTGGTTCATCTCACGATGGCAATGTTCAACGTCTTGTAATGAAGATTCTCTTCGAATTCAGTGTCCTTAAAAACAGAGACAAAAAACATTTTAAGTTATTAATTTAGTGGCTCTAAGTGACATTATTTCATCTTTGTCTGGCAAAATGATCATTTCTTGCCCTGTGGCTGCTTTTTAGTACTGCCTTGTCCCACACATGGTGGAAAAAATATTTGAATTTGAATTCAAAGAAACATGAACTGTCTTTACATTTTGGATAAATGTGTAGTTAAAATATGCTTAAAGTACAGATATTTATCAAAAATACTATTAAAGATAAAAAAAATAAATAAATAAAAAACACAAGATTATAATTTAGTCAACAGGCTTTCACCACAACCAACTTTACTCTGGTACCAGCCTTAGACAAACAGACACAGTATTTATTTTTAAAGGCAGGACTAGTACAGAAAAGTAGTTGTGTTTGAAACAGAGGGCACATACCTTGAAAATTCGGTCCTTCTTCAGGTTTTTCTCTGTGTGAAGACGCAGACGAACAACACCATGTGTTTGCTCTGTTGGATTTGCCAGGACATGTTCAGTGGGAGGAGTCAGGCAGATTGATCCAAAATTTTAAGTCGCCAAGTCAAAAATTTAAGTTGCCGGGAAGATTTTTCCTCTCAGTCTAACACAATTTTAACAAGTGTTGGATTTAGTCGAAAATGTTATTCTTAGCAAGACAGTAATTTAATCAGGTTGAACATTCTAAGTTTTGAGTTAATAGAGGGAATGAATTTACAATTGTTGTTCAGAAAATTAACCTATAACATGAAACTTACTTTTTCGATTTCCAAATATGTAAATTTTGAAGTCACTGCAACTGGTGCCGTGGATCATTTATTAGAGTGTAGTAATAGTGTGAGTAGCTACGTATTTTGCCAAAATCCTAATTGCAATTTCTTTTAAAGAAATATTCTGATTGCAATTCTGGTGCGATTTGTCCTCTGCGTTTTGTCCCTAAAGCTGGCTCTACACTACAGGAGTTTTGGCCCAGTTTTAAGCTCAATGTGCCCCTTTACCAGTCCAGGGAGTGAGTATTTTTGTATGAGATTTTTTGTCATTTTTTTTCTTTGTTTGTGCTTCACTGCGACTATTTCTCAGGAGCATTATCATGAGGTTCACATGCTGCTTGTGCACATAAAATAAAGATGCACCATCGATTCATCATCTGTAAATAAATGTAACGCGTTGTGCTTGTAGTCAAAGTGCAGCATTCGTTTTTACGATCATTACGCACGTCATTTCCAACAGACCTGCTCCTTAAATGATGTGAGAAGCACCAACTTTAGCCTATTATTTAGAACATGGTGTTTGTTGGAACTTTTTCATTTCACGCCCACAATGCTGTGTCAGTGTAACACCTCCTTATCTTTACTTACCCTCCACTCTCCTGTGAATTTTAATCCCCTTACGTTTCATTGTTAAATTTGATAACTGCACACACAAAAGAAAACACTCTGCGCTCGATCACGTGACGCACGTAGTGTTCTCCGCTCAAACTCTCTGTTCGTTCTGCAACATGATGCAACTGTGAGACAAATAATCATTGTAAATGTCCTTATGTCTGTGACCCCTAAACTCCTCTAGTGTGCAGCCGACTTAGATTGAATCATTTATATAATTGTTAAATTTGGCCAGAGATAAACTGTACACTGAAGTTATGAAATTATTACATTTTGACAAATTGAACTACTTCTTGTGAAAATTTGTGATTTGTTTTAAAATTGTGTTTCTGTTCGCATTTCAAAAATGTCCAGGAAAATTGTGAAAAATCTAGAAATAAGTCTAGTTTTACTTGAGAAATGTTGTTTGGAAGAAACTAATCTGCAGAGTCTTAGTACAATTAGTGCCTCAAAAGTCTGACTGTTTTAAGCTTGGCCAAATGAATCAACAAAAAACACAATATATTTTTATTGAGAATACAATTAATCTGTAGTTATATTTAATCCCAGTGTTATTGAGTGTAAAAGTGGCTTTTCACAGACGAAAGTGACAAACTGAGTGAGTTCTTTTAACACTCTGGTCTAAATGAATAACTACCTTAGGCATTTACCCAGTTTCTCTTGTAATAATGGAGTTTTTGTCTGTTCAGATCACAGAGCTGCTGGACGACGACAAGTGTGAAGCCGAGTGTGAAGATCTGCCTCAGGACGGAGACTCACCACAGCGCCTCAGCCCAAAGCCTCCTCTGCCTCCAGGTACTGGTCACAACACTTGTGAGACGCTACAGATGTGGACTGTACTGCTCCAGGGCTGAACCCAACGCAATAGGGCATGTCATTGTTGTCGAAAGATCAGATGACGTCATTAGATTATTTATAGGCCAACTAAGGGAAGGTATTCCATCTTGATTAACTTTGTCCTCTCAGCAAGGCCTTTAAAATGTCAAAAGTTCTGTTCATAATTTAGTCCAAATGTATGATGATACCATGATGATATGGTAGAAACATCTAACTATTTATTTGAACTGGAGGCAATAAAAATTTTTATCGTATGCTTGAACTGCGATTAATCGCAATTAATTGCATATTACACCTAGTTTAATAAAAACAATCCTGTTTTCAAAGTTTTCAAAGTAAACATTTGTGTATCGCTGCTGATCGATCGCTACATCTCCCTGCCACGGAACAGATCCTCTGTTTGTGGACTGCTTATGAAAGGCAGGAGGAGAAAAAGCGAGCAGCAACATAGCAGTGCGCTCTCATTCATGTCCTTCATTCATTTTTTAACGCCGACAAAATAATGAATCGCGATTAAGCACATGGTGCGTTGACGCCGTGATAACGCGTTAACATGCCCATCTCTCTATTTATGATTAGTGACAACAATCGTGTTTTTATTTTTTGTTGGACCTATCTAAGATTGCAGTTCCTTTGTCCAGGGGTCTGAGACTCACCTCTTGGGGGCCAAAAGTGGCCCTTAAGATGATTTCATGCGACCTACAAGATGATATCTGATTGCACTTAACTATTTGAATGACAGGTCCCACAGTGGACTGCAAAAAGCACTCAAATGACTGTAATTTGCATAACGTTTTCAAAAGGCAGCCTGACTAATTACCCACTTTTATTTAAACAATGAAATAAATAAAACATGAATTAAGACACATGTTTTTGTTATACTAGAATTAATACAATAATAATAGCCCTAATTATATAACAATAGCATAAGTAGAACTATTTTTTAATGCAGCCCTTGACTTACTCTGGATTTGATCATTTTGGCCTCAGCTCTATTTGAGGTTTAGACCTTTGCTCTCGTCTGTAAGCAGCTTTATAACCTCCTGCTCCCAAGTTTATAAAATGAAGTGAAAGTTGCAGTGAAACTGTGAGCAATATTGTGAGCAATATTTCTATGGAAACAAGCAAGAGAAGGCCCAGACAATTTTGGGGAAATCCAAGACTTTTCATTTCCTTTTATCAACAGAAAATAATTTGAACATGTGAAGCTGTTTTTACTAATCCGATTAGAATATATGCTTGAATGTCTCATAAACCTTATCTTACTTTTTATAGTCCGCATAGTTCTCAAATACAACCTTTCCCCTCACATTTCTATAAGTCTGGAGCACTCCTCACGTACACAGGAAAGAAAAGATCCAGAGTTCAATCCTCCGCAGGAACACTCCTCATCTCCTCTTAAGTTCATTAGAGAGCGGGGTCTGGTCTGCCGTTTATACCAAGAGGGATTTAGGTGAGCTAACGGGTTTAGGCCACATTTAATTGATATTAATGTCAGTAATAACCCGAGCTAATGTCGAGTTGGACACTTATGTAATTGCAAAATGGCATTGCTTTTAGTAGGATTGGGTAAAATTGTATATCACAAGATCGCTAAATATCTTGGGTAGATGAGTATGTATATTGAAAAATTTATTATTTATCTGTTGTTGTTTTGGAGATACGCTAAAAGGAAATATGATGTGTGCCATTTAACATTTAAACTAGCATAAATAACAACAGGAGACTCACTCAAGACCCGCTGTATTCTCAATTAAAGTTGACAAATTAGACCGCTGAGTTTGGTCTGAGAAATATTGTGAAAAAAATCAAATCATGAGCTCTTCCTTTTGCTTTTTTTTTTTGGGCTGCTTTTTTTGGTTATAAAACACACATTTAGTTTACAAAAATATATCCATTTATGACTGAAACATGATTTTTTTTTTTTTTTTTTTATGTGCTTGGGCGCTTATTTTTCTATCTGAAAAAACTAGTAACGCTGGCCAACTTTACTCCTGGGCTGAGTGAATTTAGCCATTGAAAAAGCCGGATATTTTATAAACCTCAAAGTCAATCAAAAAATATATCACCTACAAGAATCGTGCTAAAATCGAAACCGTAATCTAGTTCCAAGTAAATCGTGATAACCATTTTCCTGCGCTAAGTAATGTCTGAACGGAATAATTAAGATTTTGAGTTCTAATGAGAAGTCAAATGCAGCTCTCTGATTGGTTGAGCTTGGATGGTCCTCTCCAGTTTCACTTTACTGTTTGTAAGAAGTCGTTTTAAGCCATAATTGCAACCAAAGATATGAGCACATGTTGATATTAACCATGTGTTGAAGCATTTATTAGAGGAAGTGGTCAGATTTAAAACCTAAATCGTGTTTGCAGAGTGAAAATCAGCTTCCCCACCTTTAAATAATATCAAGTCATAAAAAATATACAGTATATATATTAGGGGTGTTGAAAAAATCGATTCTTAAAAGGATCGCGATTCTACCTCTAACGATTCTGGATCGATTCCAAATTCTCCAAAATCGATTTTAAATTACGTCAGTGTTTATGCTGCATCTGCGGTCTGCTGCGCTAAAATAGCTCCTACATGACATTATTTAGATCGGCAGAAAACTGCTAAAATGTCTGTGTCTGAGTTTAAACATATATAATATCCTCTAATAAACTCTTAGTGCCACAATTTCAACAAAACTTTGTGTTGGAGCAGCCTCTTTCTCTCTCTCCTTCTCTCCCTCCGCGCGGGAGCGAGGGGAAGGAGGGGGGCCGGTGCCGAGCGCACGGACACAGACACACACACAGAGCAGGAGACTTACGTGAGGCAGAAGGGAGAAAGTGGATCGACATTCAGAGTATTTTAGCGCTACTTTACATCCATGTGCTCCATGATTTGTCCCGTGCTGTTGTTGTTAGCGGTGGGGAGCAGCTAACGCGCTAACTACAGCCACAACTTGTCTGCATTAAAGGGCCAGTGACCCATTTATTACATTTACTGCTAAATGAATTCTAAAGCATTGAAAAATGTTATCTTTGACAAAAACATAAGTGTAATAATTGCAAGATAGTGATAATCTAGCCCCAACAACATTTTAATTAAGAAAAAACAAAAAAATCTAAGAACAAAATGAAAAATGACTTGTAAAATAAATTGAGAATTGTTTAGAATCGAAAATCGTGAATCGTTTTGAATCGAAAATCGAGAATCGTTTTTGAATTGAATCGGGACCCCAAGAATCGGAATCGAATCGAATCGCCTGACAATCAAAGATTCACACCCCTAATATATATATATTATTATGTATCGCAGCCTTTTGTATTGGAATCATATCGTGACAAAAGCGTTTTGTCGCATGCCTAATATTTATATACTTTTGTACTTAAAGCTGGTGTACCTAGCTTGCTGTTTTGTAAATAAAAACATTTTGTCTTTTTTACTAAATAATACATTACAAACACTTTGTGACAAATCAAACTATTGTGTACTGTCTGAAGCTAATAATAAACATTTTTAGCTCTCATCAAGCACCGAAAACAGCGTTCTGATTGGCTGTCCTCAGGTAGTTAACTCCAGTTCCACTTGGATCTTTAAAAAGTTGGTTTTAAGCTACAATTGCGGTTAAAACAGAAGGCAAATGGATATTAACTATGTCTTAGAGAGGGCAAGGAACTAGTTGGATCAATAATGAGGTCTTTGGTCGTCTGAAAATTAGGTACTGCAGCTTTAATTTCTTGTGCAGTCAGGTTTAGGGATTTTCAAGGCACATTTAAGCATTAAAGTATGTTAAAATATCTTGAATATTTTTTTCAAGACAGCAAAAATTGTTTTTTTTTTTTCCTCCTTTAACTGCCAGTTAGTCTAAATCCATTATATATTTATAGTACTTCCTGTTTTTAAAATGTATTCAAATATTTCAAAACCTAAAAGAACACAACACGTAATAAATATTAAAATACTGAAATTAAACCTCAAACCTACCGTCGTTTCAGCATTTATACAAAAGTTTGGCCTTCAGAGCCCTACACAGTGCGGCACTGCTAACCTATTTGAGCGAACGTGGATTACGGCTTAGACTTTAATCATCTTAAAGGCCACTGGGACACGGTTCAACATGACCCTGACTCATGCACTGTCACACTACAGTCGCATCAACCTACTGCTATAACGCAAACCAGCACTAAGGTTAGGAGAAGCTATAGAAACTGTTTAAATGTAAAGATGCTGTGGACTTTATGTGGGTTTTATTCCATTGTGAAAAGGAGGATGGTAGTTTCGTAGCTCGTATTAGCCAAATCTCCCAGCGTGGGGTGATGGTTTAAGCGACTAATTCTCCGATAAACTGGTGAAGCTGCACTGGTCGTGTGAGTGTGACCTGGTCTTACCCCAGTCACTGTCTGGACCGAGGGATTATGAACAGTCTGTGCACAGTCAAATATTCCACGCTTTTGATTTGCTGTCTCCTCGCAAAATCTGTAGCAAGGCTCACAAGATCACAAATGTACTTATCAGTTTTATAAATGCATAACAAAATGTATTTATCCGGGATTTAAAATATTCTGTGTCATTATTACGCAAATATGCAGCCATGTTTTTAGCTTAGTTGTATGTTTTATATCTTTAACAGTTACAAACTCATGATTAGAGCAAAGTATTATATCGTATAACGTATATCATATATCGTGAAAAGTTGAAATTTAGAATATCGTGATATAATTGGTTTTCCTCTTAGTTGTCAAGAAAACCAACAGAAATTGTGAACTTCCAAAGTTGCCAGATTGTGCCATGACATTTTTAACAATATTTTTTTTATCATTATCAAAGAACATATGCTGAATGTGTAGTTTTTTGCCATTAGTGGGTATATTTTTGTGCATGGACCTAAAAAAAAAAAACAAATTGACCGTGACTATTGAAATTCTAAATAATTGTCTAATCGTTTTAAAACTTTGAGCATGAGCCAGGAGTGTGGATGTTCTGCATCAGCTAGGGCTGGGCGATATGAGTCAAAATTTATATCTCGATATTTTTTTCTATATCTCGATATACGATATATATCTCGATATCTTAACACCCAAATATTTTCTCCCAAAAATAATGAAATAACAAATACATTCTGTCACCGGGCTTTTTTAAAATAATAAATGCAAAAACAAGACGTTTTATGAAAAGTGTAAAGACAGAGCAGATAAAATATCTTGCTCGTTCAACCAGGTAGATTTTCATTCATTTAAAAGTGCCTTGCCTTGTAAACATTTTAAGATCTGTGCAAACTGACAGTTGTAGCTCAATGTGGAACATACATTAAACACCTGGTTTCAGCCATAAGTAAACATGCTGACTTCTCTTTTATAAAAGCATGCCTTGTAGCCACTAGTTACACACTAACATTATTATTTGTTAGACAGTTGTAAATCTCTCCAAAATGCATTAGAAAAAAATTATTCTTATTTATTTAGAAGCGCTGTGTGACTTTTGCTGCGTCTCCTTTCTCATCTGCGCTCCTCCGCAGCCCTTAGCATTAGCCGCTTTAGCACAACAGTGAGTTTTCCTTCTGTCACCACGGCCACACTTTGGCCAATATAGACATGCTATACCTCTTTTAAAAGCTTACATTTTGCACTGTTCACTCGCTACATTTGTTTATCAATTGCAATACGTGACAGTGCGAGCACAAGCATAGAAGCGCCAGCTACACTGAGCTACTTTAGCTGCTAGATATCATAAACAGCGAGTTTTCCTTCTGTCAGCACGGCCACGCGTTGGTCAATATGGACATGCTATACCTCTTTTGAAAGCTTACATTCTGCTCTATTCAGTCGTTAGATTTGATTCTCAATTGCAAAAAGTCGTAATGCGTGCACAAGCATAGAAGTGCGAGCTACGTTACACGTCATAAACAGTTAGCTTGTACCTTTCGCTGGTATTTCTTTACGACATTCACGGCAGAAAACAGCAATTTGGTTGTGCATCAGATGGTTTTAATCCAAAGTACCTCCAGATAACTGAACCAGTAGTCCGTTTTTTGCTTACAAGCCCCTCCTCGGTGCCGCCTTCAAGAGACGGAGAAGCAAACTGGCGAATGCCAAATTAAATACGCAGCATTATCGATAATACGATATGTCAAAATTCATTTCGTGTTTAAAATTATATCGATATATCGTAAATATCGATATATCGCCCAGCCCTAGCATCAGCTAAATTTCCAAATCGTTGGGGGTCCGGACCATGGTTAGCCTATTTCAGACGCAGGTTCTATATCCATCTAACTTAACAAATTTTTTTAGTTGTCTGCAGTTGTTCTGTTTTGGATATATAGACTGGTTTAGTGTCATTTGCTTGCCAACTGCATTTTTCTTAACAATTTTAATCAAGATGGCTAACTTATGCAGCCAAGTTTCTCCCATAGACTCTTCTTGAACCATTCAAGCTTGGGCTGCAACTAACGATTATTTTGGTAATCGATTAATTGGGCGATTATTCTTTCGATTAATCGATTAGTTGTGTAGAACGCAAAAGTGAATTAAATACAAGACGTGTTGCCAAATTAGAGCAAATTTAACGTCGCTTGAGGACGTCCTGGAAATCTAGAGTTGTCAAAAGTATCGAAAAGTCTGATACTGATCAACACTAAAACTGATAAAACTAGATACTCAAGTATTGATAAAAATACCATCAGCAAGAAAAATGTAGATAGTTTTCAAATTTTCCCTCCAAAAAAAGTAAAGTAATTTCTGTTAAATCTGTCGCTTTCCCACAGCTCATGGATGTTTGGAACCTAAAGAAAGACCAGTTAACGATTATTCGATTACTAAATTTTGCGATTAATCGATTAACTTGGCCTAATTCAAGCTATCATTTGAAACAGCCATAGAATATACTTTGCCATTATGTGATTATAATGGTGAGGTTGGGTACAACATTAGTATTATTAATGTAGCTCTTTTCATTCCATCAATCAATTATAAATATCACTTTTCCCAAGTATTAAAGTATTAGTAATCCAGGATTAACAGCCTTGATAATCTCTAAAATCAGATCAAATGCATTGTGCACCAACCAGAGGTTACGCTAGACTTTTTTATGCCGGTCACTTTGACCGGCGGGGTCTGGAAATTCCGGTCAATTAGGAGAACAACCGGTCACTAGGGCTGTCACGATTAGTCGACGTAGTCGACGACGTCGACTATAAAAAATCGTCTGAGACTGAGATGAGTCTGAGCTCCGTGTGAGTGTTTAAATCATCCAAAAAGACCAAAGAATCACGGAGAGACGTCCCGTTTAAGACTTCAAACCGCTAACAGCTCATTAAATATGCGCACGGAGAATCAGCGCTCGATCAGCGGCAATGCGCGAACTTTTACACACGTGTTTGTAATGTTTACTTTGAAAACCTTAAAAACGGCCTTGTTTCACTTCCCACAGTGTATTTAGTGAGCACTGAGCTAGTTTTAACCAGGACTATCCCAGAACTGGACCAAGTTTTCATCAGGACTGAAAATGTTAGTTGCCAATGTAACTATAGTTCTATGAGTGGCTTAAACTTGGTTTTATAAATTTCTGTTCAGCCTAAAACAAAATGAAATAACATTCTGATCCTACAAATTATTAAAACTGACGAACGCTGGTAATATTTATGTAAAATTGAGTTTATTAATTGAACTACAAATTAGACATTTTAAAATATAATTTGGTGTTAAAATTATGCATCTAAACCTAAATACCACAGTCAGACATTTTTGTACTTTTGCAGACGGGGTAGGGGCGTGGATCATTTTTTCTATTCCAAGGGGGGCATGGCAAAAAAAAGTTTGAGAAGCACTGGTTTAAAGCATGATGTAAGCAAAAATAAGTGCAGATCACGTAAAAAAAATAATCGTTGACTAGTCGACTAATCGATAAAATAATCGCTGACTAATCGACTATTAAAATAATCGTTAGTGACAGCCCTACCGGTCACATATTATTGTCTTATGCAAACAACAGCACGTGAATTTTGGCAGTAACCTACGTGCTTTCGCCTGCATAACAGTATCTATTTAAAGCGAAAATTGGTCGTTGTTAATGAGGTACTTTACTTATCATAATGATGACACGCGCTTTGATTCGCGCCCGTCTGCGGACTGAACCAGAGCATTAGTCCGCGTGATCCCCCGTGTGTTTGAGCCAGGAGCCCGGGACAACGCACGCGCTGGACCCGGGCCAAGATCAACCCCCGTGTGTCTGAGACGAAAGCCCGGAGCGCATCGGGACCACGCAGCCCACTTTTAAACCGGAGATTTCTGAGTTCAGCGCGAGGTTTTAAAGGTTTTAATGACGGAAAAGGCACACTGACGGACTTCACGTATAAAGTGTTGTACCTGTTTGTCTCCAGCGGCAACACGTCTGTTTCGCTGACGCTGATCAGCAAATCTTCAAGAGAGACGCGTGCCTTCCCACGTCTGCCTCTACACTTTCCCTTTTTTTTCTCCACCTCATAAACAACGCACTTTCATTACATGCACCAATTCTCTTCACTTGGCGTATTAAGCCACTGTATTCACACGCGAGTAAAACATTTTGTTTTGAGCTGAGGATAAAAAAAAGCATGGTCTACGCAGCACTACGAGCACGCGCTCGTTTCTCTGAGTCAATCATCTGCGAGCAGCGCCAGGGTCACGTGTAGGCTATCAGCGCGAGCCTCGTTTAGTTTCTGAACCTGAGCAGCGCCAGCACTGACCACAGAACAAACTAATGTGGAATTATCATTAAATAGTCTACAGTAAATCATGTATTATTCCTAATTTTTCTTCGACTTTTTATTTTTTCGCCTATTATTTCTGCCGGTCAAGCTGACCGGGGACGTCTATTTTTTCCCGGTCAACGGCACATTTTACCGGCCAAAGACCGGCAGGTGCCGGCTAACGTAATCTCTGGCACCAACACCAGTTGTTTTTTTTACCAATTTCGTCAAACATTTTTTCATGGTGCCTCATATGCATTAATTCATGAAACTTTTTTATCCATTAAAAAGACATTATGACTTATGTTTAGTGTAATTTTAGCGATAATTCAATAACTAAATTAGTGAACAAATACTGGAATAATCGTTTAGTTGTGGATAATCGATTGACTTGTCACAGACCTAATTAAAGTTATTGATTTTGATTCCGTGAAGTCCTTTTTGTTGTTTCGTCTCATCCTTTATCACGAGTCACGTACCTGTGTAATTAGCTTGACCTCTGCGACTCTCCGCTGAGGTCAAGTAAACGAAGGACTTTAGTGGTCTTGTGAAACTCGTGCGTGTTGACTGGAGGTAACCCGGAGAGTTGTTTGTCTGGAGTTTGACAGACAGTTAAGTGTGTCCCTTTTGGCTGGGGGCACCGCTCTCCTAATAGCTCCTGCCGCCGCCTCAGACACGGTTCACATGCTGACAGCTTCTTCTCATTTCATATCTATAAATACTCACGGGGACCTGTACCTCAACGTGCCACCTCATCGCCGGTAATTATGCAGCTAATCCATCTGTCTGTGCCTGCTGGGCTAAATTAACACAGTGTTTCGAAGAGACTGTGGTGGTCCCCCATAGTTGCCCCCATTGTTTTAAAACAAGCTAACCGCTAAAAATATTCCTGCCTTTTTTCCCCTCACACTTCTGACTAAATTAATCTAAAATTCAAACTAAAACTGTTTCTGATCCTTCTGGAGCACAAGCAAATGTCTGGAGTCTTTGTGAAGCTGTAACCCTGTAGTTTTAGCTTCTGAGACTAACAGGCTCTGATCCGAAGTGAGAACTTTCTCCAAACAAAGAAAAACAGAATCTATGTTCCGACTATTTTTCTTTTTTTTTTGGTAGATCTAAGGATTGGTAAAGCTGATGTTAACAGCAGAGACCTGAATAGCACTGGGTTTGCCTATTTTGGGTTTTGACAGTTACTCTGCAAAAGTTGAAGGTAACTGAGGTAAAAATTTGTTTTAGGGGCCTAAAATTGCTCCAAAAAATGTAGGAGGAGCCAATACAAAAGTCCCTTGAATTTTTGGGGAAGTTTACAGTAGAAACTGAGTCTGATTGATTCCAGAATGGTTGATTTGACTCTAAATAAGAGGGACACAATGGTATTTTTATCTTTATCTTTTCTAGGTTGTTCATAGGTTGTTCATTTTTGTTGTTGTTGTTGTTTTTAATTGCCAAACGTACTGTAGTTTCTGCCCTAATGAGCGCACCTGAATATAAGCCGCACTCACTAGATTTAAATAAGAAAAATGATAAAGTACATATATAGGCCACACTTGTTAATAGTAAGTCTATGAGAATCTATCATTTTGCTGCAATGCCTTATAAGCCGCAGTGTTCAAAGCTCATGAAAAAAGTAGCGGCTTATAATCCAGAAATTACGGTACTTGTCAAAGCCTGATCTTGTCAGATCTCAGAAGCTAAACAGGACAGGTTCTAGCCAGGCTGGCTCCATCTAGTGCCTCTACTCAATATCATTTCACTCCAGCAACTGGGTCAGGTACAGACAGTTCACTAAAAGCAGCAGTGGAACGGTTATCCAATCAGCGATCAGGAATGAAGCAACGTGTTGGCCAGAACCAGTTAAGCGACCCTCCCTGTGTGCATGTACACTAGGGGAGTGGATCCATAATTGTATAAAGCTTTGGGTTCCTTAAAAAGTGAAAAAGCGCTATATAAATAGAGTTCATTTACCAAATATGGATCTTATTAGTATAAAGCAATGCTTCCTGGGTCCATTGTGGGTAAAAGTGAAATTGCAAATAGAATTTCATGATTAGTAGTTTTTTATTATTATTATTTTTTTTTTTTCATTAAAAATTTTAGAGAACATGCAATTTCGTTTGATGCTTTAGCTGTTTTATAATTAATTGCTTGTTTCGAGTCGACAAATTTCAGTAGGGATATAGTTCCAAGTAAGTTTTCACAATTAAAGATGGAAGGATCCCAACCTGTTTCAACAAATGGTCCATTATGTAATATGTTTTTAGAATGTGGAGCTGCACGGCTAATCCCTTGTCAGTAAAAACGTGTGGTTTGGAGCCTGCTTGGAAGAAGACATTAGTTTATAGTAGGTCATGGAGGACTGAATTGCTTCAAATCAAGGTGCAACTTCCAAAAAGCTGCTCATCAAACCAGGAAGCTAAAAAACTTGTCGCAATAGCAAAAAAGGAGGTTGAGTCACTGTTTTGCAGTAATCATGGCAATGCGTTTCGACTACTTCTCCCAGTAAAGAGTTAGTGAACTTAACTAGCCGTGAAGAAAACTCACGAACAGTCGAAATGCATCGGTATGTTACCATTAAACTATCGCCGCAAAACAAGTGGCCCAACCTCCTTTTTTCCTTTTGATTAGTTTACGTTCTAGAAAAACCAGAAGCAATTACATTTTTTTTATTTATTTGCCACGTTTGTGCATATAATTAAAAAAATGTTTTGATTTGAAATAAAATCAGCCATCTTTTGGCAATAAGTGACATATTTACTCCAAACTCCATCTGTCACAATACTCATAGATTAGAAAGGTCTGTGACGATGCTTCGTTTGATCGTTTTTCGTCACATTTGCATTAAGTTAGATCTCATGAAATAGATTTGGAAAATATGTATGATGGCAGCATTACTTATTATTTGCAAATGTCAAACTTTTACATTTAAATATGGTTATATAGCTTACAACCCAATGTTCAAACAATAAATTCCCATGAGACGTCTCATGCACAACCCTTGCAGAATCGATCACACGCATGATGGACAAGCTCGGACGCGTTCACACATTCCCCGTACACTTTCTGGGTCAGGCCTGCCAGCTTCAGTCACTTCAAAATGCTCTCCTGCTGTATGTATTTACAAGTCACGAGTATGTCATGTCAACAGTTTCCACGGCAGCAGCAGTATAGTGTGTGTGATGCTACATATAGACGTAAACAGAATGTAGGTCACAGTTGCTAGCTATAGGTGCGAAGTGTTTTGACCTAGCTTCTGGGGCATTTTAGACCAATAAAAGCATCAATAGTTTTGTGTCTTTTTTTGTTTTTACCAATATTCAAATTGTTTCCAATTGCCAAACTCAACTTCGAATAGTTAGGGATGGGCCTATACAATGTACTCCATAACTTGGTTGGGGGGAAATGTGGCTTTTTTCTGTATTTTCTGAGCTGATGCCGATTTTGATAACTTGGTTCACACCAGATGTTAAACTTCAAATTGAGTTTTTCCACATTATCCATGTGGAATTTGCACTGCCTAAAATGTTTGGAGAAATTTGTGTGGTTCAATTAAATACTGATTGGGTGACTTGTCAACTAGTGCCTTTGTGCCTAACCAATCACAACAACGAATTGTAATGGCTTTTTATATCCAATGTGCAAGTGGGATAGAACAGGTGTCACTCTTCTTTCAAAATGTAAATACAGTGTATTTTACTATAACAGAATCAATAGCAGCAGAAACATGTACATCCACAGGGGCTGCCATCTTTGTCTTGCCTGATTCAGGTACTGCCTGCTGTCGTCTTTGCTAACAACAACCCCATTAGCTTGCCCTGCTGCATTGTGATTGGGTCGCTAAACCACTAATTCGGACTGCAAAGCAGTCGGCTGGTGGGGACTCTTCCGATATTTGCTCGAAAGTTAAGGCTGATAACTGATACTGATATTTGTCTTTTAAACCAGAACTAAGTAGGGATGGGTACTGAGACCCGGTTTCATAACAGCTCTAGTGCTGCGAATTGATGGTTGTCTGGATTGATAAATTCCAGGCCTATCGTTCCTCTTATCAGTTCTGAGGAGCATGTTTCATAAAGTATGTTCCGTTCACGTGCCTTGTTGGCCCTGCTTCGATCATGTGCCACGCGGTATAGGTACATTTCCGCATTTGCCTCTCTCCTCTTGTGTTTGTGTACAGCGGGCACAGGTGGAAAGAGCAGCGCCAACGGGCCGAGTGCATGAGATGCTTGAAAGTATGATACACGGGTCTGGTGTTCACAATGTAACGCCTTATCTGCCACATCATTTCACGAACTCTGATCACTCGTGGAATAAGCATAGCGCAGCTTTAGAACGAATGTAGCCTTTTCAGTTCAGCCTGTGAAGCTGACTACTGTAAAAATAACACTGCAGAAAAAAAACATGCAATCATTAGTAGGAAATCAGCTATTTATTGTATTGTTTTTTGTGAGTAAAAGCATCGATAAGAGACCGGATCAATAAGCAGTATCAATAAGAGTAGTAGTTTTGATAAATCCTTACCCATACCCATCCCTAGAACTTGTTCTTGTGTATGAATGAGAGAATTAAATTTGTCTGTCTCTTACCCTGCGACGAGTTGGCCACTTTCCAGAAAGTTCCTCTGCCTAAAGTCCAAAGTGACAAAGGTTCCAGTTACACTTCACCCCCAAACAGGAAAAAGTGGTAGAAAATTAATTAATTACTCCATTGTTTGCTTTTGTTTTGGGTTTTTTTGTTTTGTTTTTTTGCCAATGTTATGCCAAAGGTCTTAACATTTTCTGTCCCATTTTTTGTCCGACCTGTAGAACTTGAACTAGGTGTGGCCCGTTCACATTTCCCCAGACGTGCAGGATTGTTGTCATTGTTGCGCAGTGTTTCAGAGCCAATGGATGGAACAGTGTTGAAAAATAATTAAGTTTATTGGTTTTCTTTTGAATGGGTTTTCAGAGTTTAATGTTACCTGGAACTTCCTCGTCGCAGAGTCCTAAACTGGTTCAAGCCTGCTTAGGCAAATATTTTTATAGGTTTCAAATGATTGTTTACTAGAGACTTGCTTAGGCTGCTGCTCTGTTGAATGGGAGCAATGTTGTATCTTTAAGGTTATTTAAGGGGAAACAACAGGCATTCATAGTCATTAACGTCAAAGCCTTTATAATACCTGATTTTTACATTAATATTGTCTCTAAATGTGGGGAACAGGAAGCATAATCGGTATAACTATGTAATTTTTTCCTTTTTTTAGGTGAAGACACCGTTTAAGGAAACTTGCATCATATACCCAAATCTGTCATAAACAAAGTGATTTTTGGCTGTTTTTCCAAGTTTGATTTGCAAAAATATGCCCACTAATGACTGAAATATGGACTTTTAGGATGTTCATGTTTTAAAGTCTTAATTAAGGATACAAATCTGGCAACACTCACATTATTATTGAATTATTATTGAAAAGGAACACATTCTTGATTTGCTCTTTAAAGATGTTATGTCATGTGCATAAACCTGTTTTATTTATCAAGTTTAGATTGAGCTTTTATTGTTAATATTGTATTAATATATTAATATTTTTTAGGCTGGTCTCAAACAGATGTGCTTTTTTTTAACTAAAATAAGAACATTGGCCTTGGAAATAGGCCTTGAAAGTTGGCCTTTGGTATTTAAAACTATTTAAAATTAAAATTAAAATCGGTCACAGAAAAACCTTATTTGGTCGATTAGAAAAACTCAACTACACAATTCATAAGAAATAGAAAGATAAAACCATGCTTGGGAACATTTGTAATGGGAAGAAATATTGTGTCTGTGTTAATGTGGAGAGAATACAGCAAAAGAGAAGGAGTACAAGTTAATCGATTAATTGCAACTAATCGATTATGTTGCGTTCTTAACAACTAATTAATCAAAAGAATAATCACCCAACTAATTGATTAATAAATAATCATTTGTTGCAGCGCTAAAAAAAAAAAGAACTTTTCTATCTAAACTTACAAGAAGAGGCCCTACTCTTTATTAAATAATGTTTAAAGTAAAGACACAACTTTTTATTATTTATTCACTGCAGTAAGCACATGTACAATACAAAAACATGCTTTTATCCAAAACTTATTTTTGTTCAAAAAGTTACTCAATGTACCATTAGCAAAATCATGACCCATGCAGCGAGACAAGAATCAAATTGTGACAAAACAAAATAATTAAAACCAAATCATTTATGCATTTTTAATTGATCATCTGTACTTCACTTGAGTATTACAAATTCTGGTGACTTTTTTTTACTTCTATTTTCCAAAAAGTATCTGTACTCTCTACATTTTTTTGACTTCTTTAAAACACTACAGAGCTGCTGTGCTGTTGTGTAATAGAGCTTTGTGAACAAATTACAACTGAAAATTTCCAAAAAGTTTAAAATGTCTAACAAATACACATTTATCAAATGATAAAAAGTCACAATAATTATAAATAATTTACCAACTTTGTGCATTGCAAACAATTCATTTCTAGATGGGTTAAATATCTTAAAACCTAGATTTAATTTTCTTTTTTTTTTCTTTTTTTCCTTCAGTTTTTTTCTGGTTAAGATGTTATGATTATATGACTTGCTTTGATGTTTGGGGTTTTTTTTGCCTTGTTTCAATACATTCATTCATTCATTCATTCATTTTCTATCGCTTAATCCCGTAGGGGTCGCGGGTGACTGGAGCCTATCCCAGTGACTTTGGCCTTAGGCGGGTAACACCCGGACAGTGGCCAACTTGCCGCAGGGTTAGACAGACAAACATTCACTCTCTCATTCATTCACTAAGGGAAATTTACAGTGATGCCCAATTAACCTAAACAAGCATATTTAGGAAACCGGAGTACCCGGAGAAAACCCACAGTGACACGGGAGAACATGCAAACTCCACTCAGAGAGATCGTAAGATGTTGTTATTGTCCGACCCGGGAGTCGAACCCACAACCTCCTTATTGGGAAGCCAGAGCTCTAACCACTTGGCTACCGTGCACCCAATTTTCAAAACATTTGTTCTTAATTCAAGCCAAACTATTTGCTAATGAAGTAAGACATTTTTACTCCTCTCAGTGGCAAATTTGATTCAAGCTGAATCCTGAAACATGTAAATGTCTTGAAACAAGTGAAATAAGCTGCCAAATGTATCGTTTTAAACAGAGTAAATAATAACTTTTGACAGTGTGATACTTTTACTTTTTTTTACTCAAGTCATTTACACGTTTACTTTTATACTTTTACTCAAAAAAAACGAGTGACAGCAGGACTTTGACTTTTAGCAGCACAAGTACTTTTACTTGACTTGTGAACTTCAGTACTTCTCTGGTTGTCACTAACAAACAAACAAAAATCCATTCTTATTATGCAATCCATCTTAAGTTCAGCTACTGCTTGACTCTTGAAGCAGCAGAATAACACTGTCGCCTTCTTGAACCGCACCGATGTCCCCACATAGTTACTGAGTGGACCAACACTCAAACTCCCCTCCCACTCCCATCTCAATTGGCCTAGAGACACCCCTCTGTCTCCCTGATTGGTTCACGGCCGCTGTCCCTCCTTTTCTATTGGCCGTCCCGCTCTCACCTCTGCAGCTCATATATTTGAGCAGCGCTGGGGATGTTTACTGCAGCACTTTTCCTGCTTCCACACTCTCTCTCTCTCTTCTCTCTCTATCACACACACACACAAGCTCGCACTACCAGAATGCACCCGGGTAATGCCCCTGCCTTCCCCTGCAAGATTTAGTGGCACGGACGCTGACACCTCCAAGCTCTTTACTGGGATAACTGGAAAAAGGAAAACCGCACCAACTGGATGGAAGCAAAAGGAATCGTGCTGCAGTAACACGCCAACAAGACGCTTCCGGATAAATAAACAAAAACAACGGAAGATTCTAATTCAAAGAAGTGAATTGGCCAAGCTGGAAAAATGAGAATGGCTTGTGACATTCTGCTGCAGAGGTAAACACCGGGAGGTTACGTAACTTTTGTTCTGATCTAGAATGCTTGAATGAATGAAAAATGGAAGCTATATATTATAATTTCGCTTTGGCATATTAAATAACTGTATCTTTTTAGAAACTATTATATTAAATCTCAAAAGAAAGAGGTCATGGGTTAACTTTACGTCTTATATTATATTATTATGTTATGTAATGAATTCACAGGGCAGAAGAGCTGAGCAAGTATGTGTCAGCAAATGTTATAAATAATTAAAGATCAATACGTTTATTCTTTGCAGCTTCTGTTTGGATTGAATGACGATGCATGAAGAGAAATTGTTGTGTCTAGTTTTGGTGAGATGTTGATTAGTTGAGAATGGCGCACATACCAACCAGGGGAAATGGAACGATGTGGAAATAATCCAACTAATGCAAACAGGACTTGGCGTGGGCTTGAGGGCAGCTAAAGGCTTAATGTTCATTGATCTGGAAGAAGTTTAAGGACAAATATTATGCAATCTTGGGTATCTCTTTCAATGATGTAATACTTTTCCTCAAGTACAATAGCTTCCCTTACACTATTTTGATAAATTACTGTTTACTTTCATTAGAGCTTCAAGGACAATTTTGTGAGATGGAATTAAAAATGTTTTGTGCTGTTCAGAATTCACTGTCACAATTGTTTTAGGTTCCGGTCTGGCTGCATTAGCATGTTATAGGAGTAGGGATGGAAAGTTGTTTGAAAACATCGAAAAGCGATCGAATCGAAATTCCAGAATCGATCTGTTTTGCTCATGAAGCCACTGACTTACACAAACACACTCTGGAGTTGTTTAATACACGCATAAACAATAATAGCCACAATGTTTGAAGAAAAAAATTATAGTGCATTATTATGTTGTCTTAACAACTGATTAGTGGACCTGTAAATATGGACACTAAATATGACTGTTTGCTGCTGATAAAAAAAATACAAGTTCTGACACTAACAACATAATTTGTTTTAAATGTAAATTATTATGGTTTTTTTTGTCTGAAGTGAAAAAAAAATCAACAAAATAGAAAATTTGGCTACAAAATGGAAATTAAATGGAATTGTGACTTGTGAATCGTCCCAACCCTAGTTAGGAGTCTTATTGTTTCTGTGTAATCCATTTGCTGCCAGTAGATGGCGCTCCAACACAATTCCTGATGTTGGAAGCACCTGACATGAGTCATACAAGTCCTGGTGATCAAATATGGCGTGCTTTGTTTGTCGGTGGCTTTGCCCATTGGCTTTTGCTGCCTTGTTGGTCTGTAACTTTAGCCTTTTGCTATTGAACATACACAACTGCTTTTCCTGATCTTTTCCGCAGTGACGAGCGGCGGCCTAATTGACCAATCAGAGTTGAAGTTAAAGAGCAAGTGATGCTGAAACTAAAGTTTAAAAACCTGTTTTATACAAAGCTAACACTTTTGAACTGGAAAAAAGTTTATAATATGAAAATAAGTCAGAATTGCCACACAATTCGATCTGTCGTAAAGCTGTAGATCAGGGGTGTCGAGCTCATTTTACAAAGGGCCACATTGGCATCGGGGTTGTCCTCCAAGGGCCGGTTGTAATTGAAATTATCCTTACTAATCTTTGACATACTACAATTAATAGTTGTATTTGATTATTGTATATTTATTAAAGTGACGCCAACTGAATATACTGTACATCAACATTAATCTGAAAAATTACTTATACTTTCAGACCTATTGTTTCATTAGGTTAAGGCATCCAGCTTCCTTCTGGCACTAATATAAAATTAAAGTAAAACTTGAGGGTCACGTGAAATGAGGTGGAGGGTCGCATCTGGCCCCCGGGCCTTGAGTTTGACACATGTGCTGTAGATGCTCTTTGTGCTTAACATGGTCACTTTGCATTGCGCTCTATAGAAAAAATGTCTTTCTAACCTAAAGAAGGATTTTTCTGCTGCAGTACTAATGGAATGGCCACTGGGGCTGATTTACAACTGAGTCATGCGTTCTTTTTGTAGATTAAAACAGTGGTTCTCAAACTCAATGAACTCACCATAAGGTTGTTCCATTGATTTAAGGGTCCCTTGATGGATTTGATACAAAAGTCCTAAGCATTGTTTGACTGCATTCAAATGCTGGTAGAAATGTTAATTCCTTTTTTGGATCTTACTAAATTATATTATAAATTATGTAGGAATTTGCCTATCAGTATGTATATTTTTAGAGCAGATACTTTAGTCTATCGGTGACTTTCATCAGGCCCAATTGGTCTCAGATAAATACGTTTTGTTTTTCATTTTTACTGAAGTGAAAAGTTATCTTACAAGCTATGAATTTCACAACGCAAACATCTGTAGCAACAAATAACAAACTCTAATGGGCTCAAGAAATCCATATGGGCAGTTCCCTAAAATTCAAACTAAATTATAAAACATAAGACTTTTCATCACTTTACAGGTAGCCTATTTCTGTGCTCTGGAGGTCACAAATGCCTATGGGTATTTTGGGACTTGTAGCTAAACAGTGAACTACGTCATGAGATCTCAACGCATATGTACTCAAGAGAAGGGATATGTTGAGCAAAAATCTTTTAACTTTGTCTCAGAGTTCGTAATTAACTCTGAATTGACTATAATATCACGATTGTGAAAAACTTCACGATTATTTAATTGCAACCCTTTATTATCGCAATTAACAATAATATTGTATATCGTCCCATCCCTACTCAAGAGCATAAATGTCACTAGATATAACAAATATAATGCATCCACACACACAAAAAAATATTTTCATTGAAATAATAAGAATACAAGGTGATTGACGTAAAGAAAGGTAAAGCTAAACTAAATAAACAATAAACTAACAATAATAAACAATGAAAGTCTATTTTTGTAACTTACCTTGTTAAAATTCTAAATTGAAACAAATAATGCAAATGATTTCAAAATCTCATCTCGATCTCGTAGACCCAATCTTGCAGCTCGTCTCGTCTCATCCGTGATCATTTGTATTGACAATGTACAGTTAAAATGATAGATACTGTACAAATCCAAAGCTTGACATTATATAATATTACAAGCGCCAAAATTGAACTCTCTAATCAAAGGAACAGTAAATGGGCCATGCACGCAGTAAGTCTTGGGTAATTTTTGACGTCATCATGTAACTGGAGGTGGCCACCCATGTTGACTATTGACAAAGCTGTACAAATCTCACTGTGACTGCGCGGATTCTATAACAAGACTTCTCTCTCTCTCTAAGCTGTATATTTAGACTCTAGATTAGCCGCGCGTTAGCTTTGTTTTGAGCGGTTAATCTACTACTGCATTGTGTGCCTGGAGCTCTGCAAATGTTTACTCTTCCACTGGCACAAAATCTGTTGATGAAGCTCGAAGGTGGTAATGAGGATATGTTTGGGTTTTAGGCCTGTATGCTGGGAAGTGTAGCCAGCGCGCGTATGTCGTGTGTGTAGAGACAAGCTATGTCAGAAGAAAACGGCGCGATCGATCACACGCGCGCGGACAGCTGTGAGAGGGTGAGGCAGACTGCAGCAGACAGTGTTTTGCTGACGAGGCGACATCCGTGGAATCATAACTAACCTTACTCGTCTCACGTGACGCGATTTGTTTGAGGAATTATTGCTTGAACTACGGCGAAGCGTTTGAGAAAGCTTGAAAGAACTTCTTGTTGAGACTATTCTGTATAGCACATCAACTCTTGTCTCATACTATAAAACATAAAGGACAGAATTCTACTCTACTCTAGAAGAATAGAACTCTACTCATAAGAATATAGATAATAACTGCTGTTTACTTCCTCTGACTGAGAAGATAAGATGACACTTTATTAATCCCAAAGAAAAGTCTTGTGCCAGAGAAACTAATAGATATCACATCTCAACAATAGTATTTATAAAAACATATAAATATGAGTGCTTATCGATTTACAAAATATTAGTAAATACACTTAAATAACATTCCAAATAATATCAGCGTAAAGGTAAAGTTTATTAAGGACAATGTACAATTACATAAGCACAATGGCAGAGATGCTTGTACCAGATTCTAGCTTACAGTTAATTACATCCAGTCTTGGAGAGGGGCGCGATGGACATGTTTTTAGTTGTAGGAGGAAACCTACGCAGACACAGGGACAACATGCAAACTCCACATACAAAGGCCCCAGGCCGCCGGGAGTCAAACTGTCTATTGTTGTAAGTGCCTATAATGAGCACAGTGCAAACTTTGTGGAGTTTGGTGAACAAATGGGATGTAGTCAGGACATTGCAGACTAACTTTCCTCTGAACAGATGTATTAGCAAGATATCTGTGTCAGGGGGAAATAGATTTTAAGTTATTTTAATGTAAGAAATCAAGTACAGTCTCTTTAAATAGCAGTTTTACGTTAGGGATGCACCGTTCCAGCTTTTCCAGTTACGATACCGATTCCGATACTTTGGCCTAAATTATCTACCGATATCAATCGATACCAGTGTAAGGACTGAAATTGCTTTTCTTTCTTATTAAAACATGAGACATTTTGTCTTATATTGTCATGTAACTGTTATTTACAGTGCAAGCCACAACTTAACAACTTAATCTGAATAAAATGTCCAATAATATGAGACGTTCTGGATCAATACTAGCCAATAAATTAGTCTCATTATGTCCAATTAAAGCCACTACTATGATATCGACTGAAGCATGGAGCCGATACATGATCCAACTGGATTGGCACCAATATTCCATCCCAGTATAGGATCGGTGCATCCCTATTTTACATAATATACCTCTTCAAGCATCCCTTTTGTTAACTCTAACAGACTGATTCTTAACCAAGATCATTTCTTAAACTGTATCAGCTGCACAGGACGTTGCTGTGGCTTTTATTTACACACAGAATAACATGTAGCATGAAGTAGGGAGATGGCACAAAATACATGTAACTTCTGTGAGCTGCAGCAGCCTTTGTGTTCAATGCCAAACACTTCAAACAGCAGGAGCTCATCTGACTGTTCACGTCTAGATACGATTCATTTAGACACGCAGCCTTGGTTACATCACAGAATAAACACAGAAAATTCATAGGAAGACATGGAATGCAATAATAACTGACTCCATGAAAAGTCACAAGGATAACAGATATGGAAGCTGACGGAAAAGGCAGAATTTTCAAAGGGTGCTTATCTGCATTTGAAGCCTCTTAGCCTTCATGCCACATATGTCTTTGTAGCTCGGCAGCCCGCAGAGTCACAATGGAGCCAGATCAAATATTCCCTTTGTGTAGATTATGTAATGTCGCCAAGCTCTAAGCCCCTCTGTTCAGCACTATGTTTAGATTGCAAAGGAAAGTAGGACCTTGTTGAGGTTGTGCAGATGACATCACAGAATTCTAAATGTTAGCACTGGGTGGCAAAAAGACATGAAAGTCAATGGTGCGGCACAAAATTTTCTCTCTAAGAACTATAATACAGCTAAAACAGGAAAAAGAAGCTACAAGCAGAGCAAATAAAACTAACGACAACTGGTGCTAAGTATTACGTTTGTATGTGACATGTAAAAAGAGAAAAACGGGTAAACATTAGCAGAAAAAATTAAAAAGTAAGACTTAAGTTTATCACATTTATTTTCCGGATCAGTTAAACTCCTTAAAAATATGTTTTTCAGTCTGTTTGATGAAGACATTTTGTGTCGTGCTGCTTTTAAAATGTCCTAAATCTCCACCAGACGTTAGCAAGCAAGCTAGTGAAGCTCTGCACTGTTGCCATGACAATAGAAAAGCTACTGTTGGTTTCCATTTTACCACAAAAGTTATTTTTTTCTTAAACGGAAACTCCAGGGATAAAAAATTGGATCATGCACGGTAATTTTTTTAATCGAGGTTATGCAGATGATATTTCAGTATTATACAGTAAATATTAGCAGTGAGTGGCAAAAATAAATGAGAGTCAATAGAGAGAAATTACGTTTTCTCCTGTAATGACTCAATTCAAATAAGAAACGACTGCTAGACTTGAAGTAAATGTCAACAACTACATCTACTGCTAAATAACGAGTTTGCATAAAAGTCAAATTAAATAAACAGTAGCAGAAAAGCAGAAAAACTACAACAACGCTTCTGTTTCTTTCACATTTCTCACTGACACAGACCTAAGAATCACACACTGTTCGATGAAATGAAACGTGTTAAGAGTTGTATTAATAGCTGATGTTATGGATCCACGTGGAGTTGTTGAACGTCTGGAAGTGGAAGTTTCATAAGTCCAGTTGCTGTTTGCTCTGATCAGATGAACGTGGACACACACACACATTCACAGAGGCACCATACGTCTGACTGACTTTGGCCTACTCTGGCTGACCTTGAGTTACGTAAAGCCTTGTGTTTACGTGCCTCCTCCTCACACAGCTCACACTTCCTGCACCAGAGAGCATTTTGCAGAACAATGGTGGAGTCTAAATAAGCCACTGTGTTACCTTGTAGAAGAAGAAAAGATCTAAGATGTGTTTTCTTGACTATTTTGAATTCTAAAGGTGCATTGTGTAACATTCTTGGAGCAGCTTTTGATTATTTTTTGTAGCTTGACAAAGAAACATGACTTTATTTAAGTCTATTTTTGGTCAAAGTTACACAGTGCACGTTTAATTCCATTTTCTTTACAGTAAGATGTAAAGAAATGCCTACTACTAGTTAAAAATAGTATTTCTATGTATTCTTTCATGAATATGCCCAACTATAGGATTTTTTTTTATATTCTTTCTTGCGCTGTACAAAGGTTGTCAAAGCAGCGAAAATTCAATATTAATCCATTGTAAAATGAATGTCTCTCCTGACATTGTTTGGGCAAAAGGTCGCAGCCACTAGTTTATGCCTTATCATTTTTGGTACTAATACAATACCAAGTGTTTTTTTATTTTTGTTCTGATACCAGTGATTTTCAACTTTACAGATAAGGTTTTTTTTAAAAATGTGTTTTTAAAAATGATTTCAAATATACTCTAAAAATGCCAAATGCGATACCCAAGATAATCTAATGCTCAGGGTGATTTCTGATTATTATTAAAGGTGACCCACTGATAAAAGCAGTTAACTTGTCAAGAAATAATGATTGAATGCACTTTTACACATTTGGCTGTGGCTCTTTACGCATCACTTTGACTCAGACAAAAGACACTTGTCTAAACCAACAGACTATCGATCTATTAAATGTTTGGTGATGTCTTTAGTCTGTTATATCCATGCATGACATTTAATGAACTGTGTAGCGTAACTTCTGTGTCTGGATGCCTCGTACCTGGGTTAGTCAACCAGGCTAGGTTCAGCGACTTCATAGTACAGGGCTCTGGAGCATCATGGGAAGGGCTGTCTATTTTTCATTAAAAGTCATTTTAACGAGAATATATTGTCGTTTTATTGTAAATAAAAAGTTGTTCGAACAAGAATATATTTTCGTTTTAACGTAAATAAAAAGTTGTATAACGAGAACATTGATAAAAATGTTTACTCCACACTGGCAGTTCTGGACTTACATATGTTTAAGCTTTCTATAGAGGAATTATTTGTTTATCAACACGAGAGCATGCAGAAAGAGCGGCGGCTGATTGACATAAGTTTGGGCAACACATGAGCCAACGCTGTTGTCAGCTAACTACAAGAGTTTATCACTATGCAAAAACAAAAGTTATGCTACTAATTCAACATTTGTGAATGAAATTTACCCCTACGACCCACAAACGTTGCATTTAGAGTGAAGAATTGCAATAAAAACTTCAGAAGCCAGACGTCCGTCACACCGGTTCATACTTGATCCCAAACAGCTAGCTCTTGTCTTCCTGGACAGCGTCTCTTTCTGCAGGCGACATGCGCCGTAGAGCGGAAAGTGACGTCGACAGATAATCCCTCTATAACAAAGAACAAACACAGGACAGGAAGGTTATGAGAGTAGGAGGTACAGATAAAAAAATAAAAAATCCAGACATTCTGATATAGGCTCAGGTCTGTGTTTGTGAGTCAGACTGACCAGAACAAGAGGAGCCACATAGGCCAGAATAGAGAATAAGCCTATGCAAATGTAAAGGCTTAGACTGCAGAGATGTGACTCTAAAATGCACTGGAATGCAAACATTTGTATTGCAACATAAAAGTGGACATATATGTGCTATAATAAGCTTCATTTAGCCTAGTTTCAATGGAAGTCTAGATATTTCTGATGCCACATTTCATTACTGTAAAAACAAAGTAATTGAATGAAAAGTTGCCCATCTGAATGCATGGTCACGTTTTTTTTTTCCAGTGAGAAGGGAGCTGCCTGGTACACGATGTTCTAACCACCTTGTCCTCTCTGTGTCTCTACAGCTCCCACCTCTCTCCTATATCCATCCTGCCCGCCGACTCAGCGCAGTAAGTACACATACGTATCCACAGTAACGGGCACATCAGACACATAGGCACATTAGACACATACAAGCATCGCCGTTATGAAAGACTCTGAGAGGAATATGCACAAACTGTACGAGTGTCAGCGTACGAGTTGTCACAGTGTAATGGCAAGTAGAGAGATTGCAATCCAGTTATTTGAAATAGTCAGTTATTTAGGTGGGTTTTTTTGAATGGAGAGCTCAACAGCCAATGAAAATTAAAGCCGCGCAGAGGTAAGAGTTGAAAAACCGACATAATTCGGTAAAAGTAGAAAGTCACTTTGTAAAATTGATACTTGTGCGTTATGCCATAATGTCAGAAAACTGTTATTGCTTTATTGTTAGTTAGTTAGTTTTTTTTTTTTTTTTGCATTTTTCTTTACATAAAATCCTTATCTACTCTATCGATCTATAATTTCCTATTTTTTTGGACTTGTAAATATATTTAAATGTGTAAATTGTTTGGGAACTCTTTAGTGATTCATCCAGGTTATTCCATATATTGACTCCTCTAACAGAGACACATCTACTTTTTAAACATGTTCTTACATTTGGTTTTTGAAAAATACTTGATCCTCTAAGACTGTACCTGCTTTCTCTGAGCTTAAACATCTCTTGAATACAATAAGGAAGCATATGATTAAATACTTTGTACATCGTGACTGCAGTATTAAGTTCAACTAGATCACACAATTTAAGAAAGATTGAATTTGTGTATGACTTACAACTATTCGCCCTTATTTCCACACAATATGGGGGAATAGTTAGTGAACAAAATAAAATTCACAAATATCAGCTTATATTGATGATACTGATAAAGTTAAATAATAAAAAAAAAAACATGGCTAAAGCAACATCTTTTCCGTAGAAACAAACAGCAGGGGTTTTCTTCTGACAAAATAATGGTCCAGTTTGTGGCCAAATCTCATTACACTAAAACACAAATTCGATCATTATGTTCAAGATTTTTCATAACCTTACATAAGTTTCACTCCAGTTCCTGATTATTATGAGATCACACTAGGAGCCTGTAACCTGGGCCTGGTGCGTTCCAGGGAACTGGGATACTGGTAAATACCACTTGTGAACAGCGACCTGGTCAAGGGACTCCCACTTCACATAAGAGATCAACATCCACCACAATAAATACATTTGGGGGGTTAACTACAACAAAAACTATGTAAACGTTGATTATAATTGATTTAATGTTACTTTTGTTTAGCCTAAAGGTTAGCATTAGCCATAATATTTACATACACTGTGAATTGAGAACTGATATTTTTCAGCTTGGAAATCTCCCAGTTCCAACTTGCCTGGAACGCAGCATAATGTCACTGATTTTTTTTTAAACTGACAAGTAAAATACGCAAGGACACACTTGATTTGTTAAATTCAGCAAAACAAAAAGTGTTTTAAGAGAAGTGTCTGACGTCATCAGTTCATTTTTTAAAACCTTTCTTAACAAATGTGTTTTTGATTTGTGTAAAGTTGGTATTTATTTTTACAGTGGTTATAAACTTTCCAAAAAAAGTTAAAATTTGAATATAAAAAAAACAATGGTCTTGGTACTTGGAATGAGTTCAGGCTTAAAAAGAAGATGAAATTAAGTTTTAATTTTATGTGTAATATTCAATAAAGCAAGAGAATTATGTTTAGAACTGACATTATACCAGTTGGAAAGTCATTTATTTACTCAAAACTGGAAATCAGGGTCAAGTTTAGTCGGTACGAACCACTGTTTTTGTCGACAAATGAATCTGTAGGGCTTTTATCCAGTCGATTGAGAATGTCACTTCAGTCTTTTTCTGACTTCTAGTAATTGAAATACACCAAAACATATTGAGACTTTGTCGACATCGCTCAGCTCTAGTTGTACTTTCTAGAAACAAGACCCCCCCCCAAGGCCAAGCAGTTAAACACAGCTCTGAATAATGCATAACGTGGCTCTGTTAAAGCCGCCAAGGTGACGGTAGCGGTGAGTCCGAAGGCTGCTGCTGGCTGACCTTAAAGTAGTGATTAAGAAGAGCAGCCAAAACATTTGCATGGCCCGGAGCTGTTAAGAGTTCCAAGGACACGATCCCGGCATCACATGACGGTCATTCACAGCCGGATCTCAGCGCGACACGGGAAACATGCAGTCACTCTGTGTTAGGGGCTTTGAGGTGTGATAGAAAAGGACAAGGTTACATGAAAGGCACGCAGCGTTTCGTAACAGTCTTGGGGGGAACGTTACTCCTAAAACAAGAAAACAACAAAACAAGCATTACGTTTGAACAAGATTAACAGTAAAACGTAAAGTCAATTTGAAGGTCATTTTTATTTTTTAGGATATTCTTTCATTTTTTTTTATTTTTTTAATTGAAAGGACATCACTATACAGTTACGAGTTATACATTATACAGTTATACATTATCTCGTTAAGGTAAAAAGAACATATACATTAATGCATAATAATTTCAATTAAACACAATTCATAATAACAATAGTTGGTACCACTTTATAATAACTACACCTTAATTGGCCTTAGTAAACCATGAACAAGCTGAAAAAGGAAACACATGTTAAAGTAACAGGTGTTTCAGGTCCGTTTGCTTTGCTAGACCAATAAAGGATTAAATGCTGTGTTCAAGTCAGTACAGTCAAGTACAGATTATACAAAATTCTAAACAAAACAGATCAATTTGATCCTCAAACTGCACTTGTACAATAAAGTCAGGCTAGCATTAGACACAAACGTCCTGTTACAGTTCACAGCAAAACTGAATTTTAACCTTGATAATGCCTCAAACTTTAATGCGTCGGCTATGAGCTTCTTGTCTCTTTTTGCTCCAGACTAGAGCAGTGACGTGGCATGAAAAGGGTCTATGAGTTTACAAAAAATATTTGTTGTAGAATTTCGAGTGTAGGGGTCATAATGTGGTGTTGGTTTCTTGATTTGTTTGCCAGGGTAACCCCCCTTGGGGCGGGCGGGGGTCACGTGAGCGTTAGCGGGGTATCCTGGGTAGATTTAAACATGGCTTTCCCCTTAGACCCCACAGTAAGGAGTGGAGTGGGATTTTGTCTTGGGATAGCTGTATTTATTTGTTGACCGTTCGCTGTCATTGTTACATAGACTTAACTGTGCACTTTTACCATGTGGAAAGTGTATGTAACAGTTGTGTTTATTAAAAGTCACCGAAACGGATTTGCTTCAACGTGTGATTACTAGCAGCGTGTCACAAAGGTACAGGAACCGCTTTCCCTCCTCTACATTTAGTTCTGATACTTTTTCTATTTTTTATATCTTTAATAGTATGTATGTACGACTGAAATCCAACCATAATTAAGCTTGGGCCTTGAACCTGATAGGGATGGGACGATTCACTTAAGTCACGATTCGATTCAGTTTTCGATTTTGCTGCCACGATTTTCGATTTTGTTCGATTTTGTTAGTTTATCTATATTGGCTTTTTTTTTTTTTAAGACACAAAATAAACCATAATATGTGGCATTTAAAACAAAGCCACTGTTGTTAGAGCTTAGAACTAGTTTTTTGTCAACATTCAAACAGTAAACAGTCATATTTTGTCCATATTTAGAGTTGTTAATCCATCAGTTGTTAACACAACATAATAAAGCACATTCAGTCAGGTCTGGCACAAGTTCACGCTTTATTACTTCAAACATTGTGAGTATTATTTTGTGTCTTATTCAAATGCAAGTGTGTGTCAGAGTCGATGGCTGCATGAAAAATCTGATCGATTCTGGCCATTCGATTCGATTTCTGCGAACTTCGATCGATTTTCCATCCCTAGAACCTGAACATTTTACTTTGTGAATATGATGCTTTCCCAACAGAATAATAAGATTGATGATATGATTAATCGACTTTTTATTAATTTCTGTACATGTTAAAATACCTATGGCTGTTATTTGAAGATGATATCGGTGTACTTGATTTTCACACTGCAAAAGTTGAAGTAAGTTCAACTACTTCCTAGCACTCGCAAATCTCTCAGCACATGGTTACATCCATGTACATTAATTTTGTAGATGCATTTAAGTCTTTAAAATTATAATGTATTTCAATAGAAATCCAAGTGAGACTGGAGGTGACCGCTCAAACGGAGCCAATCAGAGCACTGCGTTTGGCTCTTGAAGAGAAAATACTTTTCATTTTGATTCAGATTGTACTCTATGGTCTTTATCACAAAGTGCTGCTTGTGCAATATACAGTATGTTTGGGTGGAAAAGAGCAAGTTAACTAACTAAAAAAGTCAGGTACCTGAGCTTTAAGCAGTAAAACTATTGTGCAAGCCTCCGATGTGAATTTGTATCCAGAGCAAAGCCGTTTTAGCTCCAACAAGACATTCTCCTAAATACCCAGTGTCCTTGTTCTGCCAAGGTTCCACGTTCACATTTGTAACCTTGGTGACTAATCAGAGGTTGCCGTGGAGGCTGCGGTGATTGTGTGTGATTAATGCCTCCATTTTTTGCTGGATGTGCCTAAAGAACTAGCTGTGCACTGTTGGAAAGCTTTTAGTTCTGTTCTAAAGTGTTAGGTCGGCTCTTTCCCAGGCCCTGCTCAAAGTTAGCGCAATAGATCTTGTTGTCTAATAAAGCTGTTTGTGCATCCTGTAAGTTCTGCAAGTTTAAATCTTTGGCTGTGCAAGAGAAATTACATGCACACAATTACTTACAAATACACAGCATAAGATTAGTTCTAAACAACAAAGTGTATTTAATTGGAATTAGAGACAGGACAGGATTTTTTGATTTATAAAAACCGACCAAGGAATGACCGAGCTATGAACATTATCTTTAAAATCCTTTAAATAAACATCAAGCTCCTATTGTTATGTAGATCTATTGAGAAGCTATATATTAATTACCACATTAACAAGCCTTAAAAACAAAATTATATCAAAATTGTGACTATGTATCGAGACTGAAACCGAATGTCTACAAAACAGAATTGTCCCAGCTCTTGTTATTTTGGCTTTTGTCTGGAATGTTTGTACGATGTTATATTAACTTTTGCTTTAAAACTCCATCTTCATGCATTTTCTGGTCTCTCTGGTTTCAGTTTTTCTACAATAGAAGTATAATTCCGTTTAATATTAGCAGTAGCTCAAAACTGTGTCATGGTATACATACACGGTTGCCTAACCAGTCAGTCCCTCCTACATACGGTTACATTCTGTTTGAACGCAGAAGGGTCTGAAACCGGAGCCTCGGCCAATAACTTCCTCGTCAAATTTTAGGACGATCCAACCAAGCATGGTGATTCTGACACATGACATTAAAAAGTCAGAAGTTGCTTTCAAGCCCCATTTCAAAACATTCAAGATGGCGAACATAGCTGATTCGGCTCGTGCTTCGGTTTGGAATAATGAACGTATCAATTCCTTAAAACATGAGCAGCAAACTGCGTTGAGAGACTTCATACTGAAAACATACTTGTGCTACATATTTACGAAAACATCCGGCTTAGCGTGTCGCTGTTTAGGTGGAATTTCCGGGTTTTCTGTGATTGGTTGACTCAGCACTCGGAAAGCCCGTCCTCGAAATTGAAACCCGGCGCTCTGAATCCAGACCCTCACGTTTTTGTAAAGTCTGTCAAAGCCTGTAGGGACTGGCTGGTCAGGCTACATACACGGTATACAGTATGTTCTGAGTAGGTAAAATAATATGTTCACAGTATAAATTCAGTTGCTTTAAAATAATGATCATTTTAGAAATGGGTAAGTAAGTAATCATTATTTTAATAAAGGGATTATTGGTCAATGTCACTTTCCGCTGTACTGCACATGTCACCTGCAGAAAGAGACGAAGTCTGTTTAGTTGACTGATGAAACTTCTTTGAAAAACGTTTGGCTCCTGAAGTTGAGACAGTGTTTATGTTGGCGTTTTTTCACTCACCTGAATGTAACATGTATGAGTTAACATGTATGAGTTGTAAAGACGAATTTCATTCACAAATGTTTATTTAGCAGCATAACTTTTGTTTTTGCACAGTGACAAACTCTTGTTGTTAACTGACAGCAGTGCTGGTTAGTGTTCCTGCTACAACGTCTGTCAATCAACTGTGCATCCCCGTTTTGAGAAACAAATAATCCCTCCATAGCACATTTTCTATGTTTTTTATTGTGGGCCAGCCATGTAAATTAGCTCTGAGCTAGATAGCTCATGAACATGGCATTGGTTGCAATGGTAACAATGTTCTGTCCCTTGTGTATTTCACGGATTTCAAAGATCACCAAAGTGCTTTACAAAGGGGTTTAGACAAAGACCATTTAGGTTTGAAAAGGAGGAGTTCAACTGCAAAGAAAATGTGTCTCTATTTCCTCCTTTTCAAAATATTTTTCGTTTTAACAGATTTTGACAAGGAAAATAATGTTGATGTTTTATTTCAATCTAATCCAGTCTTCTTCATTTCTATAACACATTTAGTTACATACAGGCTCTTTGTAGATATCCTGCAATGTATGTAAGTATTTATTTATTGTTTGTTTGTTTTTCCAGGATAATCCAGCAAACCATCCGAGCAGCCGTGGAGCACCATCTCCTGGAGCTGAAGACCTCCATCGACCAAGACCTGGGCAGTTACACCAAGAAGAGGTGAGGAGTCCACAACACATTTCAGGATCCGCTTTTTCCACCTGCTCCGGGGTCTGAACTTCCACCCCCTGTACACTAACACGGCATAGTGTGACTCTTAAAGAAACATTTTTCCCATTCTGAACATTGTGTATGCGGCAGCCCCCAGCTCAGTTTACACACAGACACGGCCGATAACAAGACAGGTGTAAATACTGCCGACAACTGCTGTCCGAGCACGGATTGACCTCAAAGACCAGACTTTCTCCCATGACATAACAGTAAAAGTTTAAGACAAAATAAACGCAAGTGTCTGTTATATAACCGAGCTCAAAGCCTTATTTAGCCTTTATTAGATTTGCGGAATATCTGACTCTTAGTTTTTTTTCCCCCCAGGATTAGTGCGACGGAAGCGTGCGGTCGTCGTGGTGATGGAGGGCAACAAACAGAAACGGAAGATCTTTTGTGCGATGGAGACGGAGAGACCCCAGCAGAGCAACGCCGGAGAGATGAAGAGGTAGGTTAAAAAAGTATCTAAGCAAATGCTGGGAAGGAGGTGGACTCTTGGGCAAAAGTTGTTTTAAGAGACGTGCTTTGTAGAGTTTTGCTTTTGTTTCATACTGCAAAAATCAAAGCAGAAGTATGTGATAAATATTAACTAAATTAGTAATCTATTAAATGTTATACTTTTTATACCAAAAGTAGACATTTAGCCATATAACCCAGACAAGTGGTGGACTGTGAAGAACGTTGGTTTTACAAATTCTCATTACTGCAAGCGACGAAGTACAGAAGGATTTTCAGTTGACGTCACATTCCGCCCTACTGGGAATGCGTAATGCAGAAAGACCTTCTCTCCGTCGACTTAACTGTGGAAACTTCTTTGAATAAAACTTTGAAACAGGAGGAGATGTGGATCAGTCTGACGGTCTGCTTGTTCTGAGCTGAGACAGTGTTTTTCTTGTTTTTCATCTGAATGTAACCTTTAACGATCATGGGGTCAAATTTCATTCACAAATGTTAATTAAGCTGCATAACGTTTGTTTTCACACAGTGATAAACTCCTGTAGTTAGCTGACAACTGTGCTTTTTCGACTTGTTTCCACTGTTTGTGTCTATGTGCGGCGGCTCTTTCTGCTGGTCAGATGCACGCATTGCCCGTGTTGATAAACAAAAAATCCTTTTATAGGAGACAGGTACAAATACAAAATGTTGAACTATATGAGAATTAGAATACTTTGTCATTAAGATAATAAATTATGAGAATAAAATCAAATGTAATCAAATTTTATGAGAAAAAGTCATACATTTACTAGAAAAATATTAATATGAGGAAAAAAAGTCAAAATATTTTCAAGAATAAAGGCAAAAACAATGAATAGTCAAGGTTTTTTTCTAGATTAAAGTCGTTTTATGAGATTAAAAATGTTAAGAAGAAGCTTTAGTAAATAATATATTAATACTGTATGTATATAATTATAGAGCATTTGAAGCAATCCTGGTTGCTTGACATTGTGAAACAAATCTAGGAAAACTGTGGCCTGAGGGTCGGATGCATCCCTCGGACCGTTTCATTGTGGCCCTAGCACATTTTGGAGAGTAAGTGTTAGTCTTTATATTTCTTTTATCTTATTGACTTGACTATGGAGCATGTGCCATTGCTTGTTGTCCTAATATTATCACAATAAATGGTCATAATAGATTAAAAACCTAAAGATTTACAAATATGCTTGCAATAAGAGAACTTGTTACACCAATGATTGTCCTGCTCTCCACCACTTGTATGAGTTTGAACATTCTGCTTTCAACAGTTAAGATTCAAACAAGTGACACCATGTAGCTTTCTGGGGATGAAAAGCAAACTGAAACTGAAGTCGTTTAGTAGTTGTGTCAATTAATCAAAGTTAACTTCTTTATTTAGAGTATGAGAATTTTCACAGAAAAAAATGACCCTTAAATTCAATAACAAGAGAACATATTTTGACTGGTTTATACTAATATTGCCAATTGAACAGTATAAAATATCTCGTTTCACCTATAAAAAAATCTACTCAATTTAACCCCTATTTTAGCTTATCACCACCAACAAAAAGTAGCTGAAGTTACTGGAACCACAGCATTGCTCTAAACTGATATTCATGATAACTTTTGCATCTTAAAGGTGTGGTAGCTGATTTTCACATCGCAAACACAATTTAGCTTTTAAATCTGACAACTTCCTCTCAAAAATCCTTCGACACATGGTTAATATCGACATGTATGGATGCAATTATGGCTTTAAAACCTACCTTTAAAACCAACAAAGTGAAAGTAGAGAGGACCACTCAAGCTCAGCCAATCAGAGAGCTTCATTGAGCTCCTGATCAAACTAAAAATCTTAATTATTCATTCAGACAGGAAGCAGTGGTTTCATTTTTTCGCAAAGTGCTGAATTTATCAAAGGCTTTTTAGTGGAAAACACCAAATGTACTCATTTACAAAAAAAAAGTTAGTTACCCAACTTTAAACTCAGAATGAATACTTTTTTTATGTTTTTCGCCTTAAGTTTTGTTTATCTTCCAGAAATGTATTCTTATGTTTCTATAATTTGATTTTTCATTTTTTGCCCAATTGAGCTTTACTTTGCTGCCCTCTGCTGGTCCAATAATATTTTTAACATGCTGGTCAAATGTATGTACTGTTGTCATTTTTTTTTTTTTTTCAAGTCTATAAATGAGAAGTAATTCAAAATATTAGGACTGTGTGTAATTCACAAGCTTCTACATTTGTTTATTTGACTTTGACCTGTATTTTCCCATCACTTCTTCTTTGTATGACTCACTAACTCGTGTTTTTACCATAACAGATCTCTCTTTTTTTATATATCAACCAATCTTTTAATTATACACGATATAAAAGGCGTTTTGTATTCCACTAGGATTCAGAGGCCACCCCAGAGGAAAGCTCCGGGATGGACTTGGATCAAAATAACATTAACACTGCCAGGTAAACACAGCATCCTCTTTGAACAAGATTAAATTACAGACTAGCAAGAGTTAGAGTTAAGAGTTTAATAAAGGAGCCTGCTATATTTATATAATCTGTGTCTACATTCTTATTGTACTTGAATTGTAATATAAATATATATAATGCAAGAAAATGCTTTTATTTTATTTTTGGCACCTTTATGCATTTTTTTATTTTGTGTTGCATGATATTGCCAAAACACATTCTTTATTTGTGGATTTTGATAACAATATATGTATTATATTTATCTTTTCAGGCAGGACAATCAAACCTGTAATATCATGGAAGAAACTGACAACGGATGCTGTGTAAGTGTCCAAACAAACACAAATAATTATCTCATACTCGTCATAACATTTGTAGGCTATAGTTTCCTTTATAGTTGTCAAACTTTATCATTTGAAAAACCATCCAATATCTCTAGAGCAGTAGTCTCAAATCTTTTTCGAAAGGAGAGCTATCTTTGCAAGACAAATCCAGATAAGTACTATTTTAGTGATGACATGAAACTGTTGTTCAGGGATCACAGTTAGTTTACTATATGAAACTTAGCCATTATCAGTTTAGAAATGGACATTTGCAATGAAAAAAAGCCTGTATTAAAGTAAAATTTGTGTAATAAGGTGTTAAGTGTATGATCCAAAATCCTTTGGGGAGCTACTTGACAGGTGGTGGTGAGCGACTAGTAACCTCCGAGCTACAGGCTGGAGATCCCTGATCTAGAGACTGTAAACTAGAGCCTGGAGAATCCAAACTGTATTCATACAATCGCTGGTACTGAGTGATACACATTTTTCAAGCTTCTCAAGCCTTGTCCACACTAAGACAAACTCATTTTTAGATTTGTGAGCTCCCACACGAATCAGTAAACCAGCCTGAAGCCGGTGTAATGCCAGTAACTGACCAGAGTGTGCGCTGTGCAGGGCGCAGCCCAAATCTTCTGCTAATTCTCTCCTTTTTTTCTGTATAAATCCATTACCAATAGTTTTTGGTTGACTAAGACTAAAGAACTAGAAACCATTCTCAAAGCTGTTCTCTGTCGTGGTCAACCTACAGTTTTTGCGTATCTTGCCCTGTGAAGTTGTTTATGAATCTCCAACCAGAACAACTAAGCTTCTGTCACCACAATACTACATGTGAACTTGCTCTTTGCCTTCCTTCTGTCCAGGACTTGGATCCATGCCAGTGCGATCAGAACGCCAACACCAGCAAGCCCAACCAAAACCACCTGTCGCCGTGCCAACCACACACAGGCTCCTCCCCTCACCTGCAACTGTTCCCTGACAGCCAGTGGGAAGGTACAACACCAGTAGAATAACAAGATCACCTGTGGCTTTGTCCTTGTCTCCATGGGGATAAATATGCTTAGCTTTTGAAAAGAAATCAAGTAAACAATAGTAGAAAATCAGATAAACAACTGAGACAATGTTGCTACATTCACACTGGTCACAGATGGAGACGTTTACATAGGGTTGAATTCATTATCTTTATTATGTTACTAAATTGTGTCTGTAGGTCATTCTCTGAATTTGGGACTAAAAGTCTGACATAAAGGCTGGAATTTCAAACTACATCCATTACTATATTTTTATTTTTTTCCCATCTTTGAAGGGTACACTCATAGAATCAATAATGGGCAAAAAGATGATGATTTATTTTTTTCCCCAATACATTTTCAATTGCTCTCACTCTACCCAAATAACAATTATTCTGTGTGTAACAAACAGTTTAGATTACAACAGAGCAAGATGGAGACCCATTCTTTTCTGCTCACAATTTATGACGAACTACTGTAAATCCTGCTGTTCCGGATGTTATGTTGGACTGTTGGAGCAAAAATAATCAAGTAGGTTTTTATTAGATATTTTTATTCTCCCAATGGCAATGGTCTGTTCTGCATGTAGCATTTGTGGATACCAACTGTTACATTAGTTTTATCGCAAGATTTGACTGGGTTTTGACATTAGAAAATGAAATCATGTTTTAGACCAGGGGTCACCAACCCGTGATCGCGATCGACCGGTCAACCTAGCAGTAGAAGTCGATCCCAAAGCCCCATCAGTTAATGCGAACTTTAACCGCAAGCCACACCCAAACTACATGCACAATGTACACCCTCAAACATGCGCAGTCTTCAAGCGCAAATTTTTAAGATGCAGCAGCCGGAATTCTCCACCATTGGCTCGCTGGAGCCCACTCTCCCTCTTTTGCCTGCACTCGAAAGAGGAGAGGAGCAGGAGGATAAGGAGACAGGTAGTGCTACAGAATCCTACCTGCTCACGCGGTGCTGTCCAACCTACAGCAGTTTGTTTGTTGTTTATGCAAGTCAAAGGAAAGCTGACTTTCTCAAGCCCTCCCATCACTGTTACCATGGTAATCACCAATCACTCAATATCGTTGTTTGAAGTAAGGCGACTCTTTCATTACTTTTTTTGTAGCCACAATACTTGTAAATATAGCCTACTCTGTTACAATGTAGCAGGTTTAGGCTATAATTTACATTTGATGAAATATTGTTACTATAACATTAAAGAAAGTCTATATATGCCAACGGTGTTTCAATAAACTATAGACTAGTCAGAAAAATCAAAAGTGTGCTTAGTCTAAAAGTAACTCGCGAGCTGAAAAAGGTTGGTGACCACTGTTTTAGACTGATTCAGAATGTCACACTTTTTGGCCCAAGAAATTTAAACAAAAACATGTTTTCGATTTTGTTTTTGTTTTATTTTTGTCTGCTTTTTTAGAGGTAGATTAGTTCTATATAAAGTGAAAAATTCAACAAAATGATTGTGTGAAAACAGACAAAACGGTCCCACTTTCAGAGAAAAGTAACGTAGAACATGAATGAAATTAGAAAACATGTCTTTTTAGCGTGTGGTACAATAGACCACTGTCTAGTTGTCATGAATGATCTCACCGCTCGTCTCTCTCCATCCTCTTCCTCCATCCATCCTTGGTGTCTGTCGCTCTCTTCCTCCATTTTCCATTAGCCTCATCCCCCTCTCACGTCCACCTCCCTCCCATAGACTTCTCATGTATGCACCTGCAGAAAGAAGGCCAGGGTAAGTCTGCCAACCATCCACAGTACACTGTCCTGCTGCTCTCTCATGCCAAACAGATACATCCGCGCTGCTTTGTTCTGGGTCCTACCACTAACTTGAACTACTAACATAGACAAAAGTAACCATTTACCTTACGGCCTGTTACTTGGGAGGTATTCTGGTAGCGTGATCGCTATACTAAAATGTCAAACTGGATTTCAATGCTGAGAGTAACTTTATTCACATTATACGTATTTAGCTCTGTTGCAGTAGATGAAATATTTGTCTTGAGATTATAAACAGATATAACAACAGTCAAAATAAATCCATGTACAGAATTCAACGGGCTACCTGTGAATATTCATTCGATTTTTCATAATTGTAACAAAATGTAAAACTATCTTACGAAGCAGCATTAGGAAATACTTGACCCTTGATCCTTGCAGAAATCCTGGGTAGTTTGTGTGATTTGAATTTGTACTTTTACAATACTTTACGGCACCTACTACTAAAGCAATTTGCAAGTTCAATTCACAAGGTTTCAATCATGTTACAGCAGTGTCCTCTCCTCAATATTCAACCCAAAATTATATCTTGATTGATTCACGCATGTCTGAGTAATCTATGTACTGTTCAAAACTGTCATGTAGCCACTTCATAACAACAACAAAAAATACAAATTTAAAGTCTACTGCTTATGAAAGTTACATTTTTACAGTGAAGAGGCGAGGTTTATCAGTTAGGAAGTCAATAGACCTGCTTCTATTTCTAAGCCGTTTGAGATCATTTTGGGGTTTTACAATGACCAAATTGTGAAATATCCATCAGCATATGCCATAGTTCCAACCTAAATACAAGAAGGAAAATCACAATAGGTCTCCTTTAACAACAGAAGATTGTTGACGACTCCACTATAAAGTAGAGGTCTATAAAGAGCACACTACCATTCAAAGGTTTGGGGTCACTTATTTTTGAAGGAAAAGCACTGTTTTTCTTCAATGAAGATGACTTTAAACTAATAAGAAATACACTATACAGTGTTGAAGTGCTAAATGACCAATATCTGTTTTTTTGGTTCAACAGGCCCATTTTCAGCAAATACCACTCTAGTGTTCTAATGGTATAGCTGAAAACAGTTTAGTTGTCCTTCCTTTAAGCAGGTTGAGTATCTGGAGCATCAAATTTGTGAGCTCGATTAAACACTCAAAAAGACCAAAAAAGAGAACTTTCATGTGAATCTTGACAGTGTATTTTTGACTGTAGAAATGAATGCTATTCCATATTCTGGATGACTCAAAGCTTTTGAACAGTAGTGTACATATTCAAGTAACACAAACTAGTGCTATAACTAATACTACCACTCTCAGTACCACTCAAAACACCACTGAAAGTATTGTAAATACTTACTAAGTAACAGGCCATATTTTTAAGTGTAACTGAAATGAATCGCCAAAGTGTAACCTTCGTGCCAAATACTAAAATAGTTTTCAGAGAAGGCCTGTGGGTGTATTAGAAGGTGTCCTCCTCTCAAACTATTTTAGTCAACTCTGGCCTAAATATCTGACTTCAAACTGCAGCACCTTTGCATGTCTACAACAAACAGAGCTGTTTTCTGATACTTAGCATAATTCTCTGATTGTTTTTTTACACTATTACAAACCTAAAACTAGTAACCAGTTGCAGTCCACATTCATTGCTCACTTACCTAAAGATATTTTCAAGCATTCTAATTTTTCAACACAATGACTTTTTTGCAACTAGCATGCTCATATCACACGTTTTCAAACAATAAAATGAGAAACAGCAATTTTTTCACCCAAACAGTTTTTTTTTTTTTTTTTTACAAGACTTTAGTTGCATAAAAACAATTGGATACAGTCCCTTTAATCATTACTCAGTTTAGTGTATCATGTTTCCTTAAAATAAAACAAAGAAAAAGTCTCTGCTGCAATATTGATTGTTCTTCGCCTCTCCTTGGTCCTGTCCCGTACACCCTTTGTCTTTCCTCTTGCTGTTTTTGTCTTTCTGCTGACGGCGACAACAAACTGTCTGAAAGTCTTTGAAGGAGAACACAGACTCAGCTTTTCGAGTTGACCTTGTTGGACTTTGATGTGTCCTCTGCGCAGATCCCGTCCCAGCGTTCAAGTCATGGCAGGGGGAGAGCGAGAGCGGCGAGGCGCAGCTGTCTCCCCTGGCAGGCCGCATGGTGCCGCTCCCCCCTCTTCTGCTGGCCGAGGAGGGAGAGGAGGGGGAGGCGTCTCAGGAGCTGTCCCCCTCTTCTGCCCGCTCACACCCACACGTGCTGGCAGGAGGTTTCTGGACTTTGGGGCCCACAGCGCTCAGAGGTTTCTCCAGCAGGACCCTGACAGCACCTCGCCCACCAAAACACACAGGTGAGAGCAGGCACAAGTCAGGTCATACTGTGGTTTTGTCATGACGAGCTGCTGTCAGTCCAGTTATATGGAAATGCAGACCAGTGTGATACTTATGAGTAAAGGTGGGCAGTATATCTAGTTTATACAAAAGGTGATGCTGTAAACTTTAGGACTGCAACAAGTTAATAATTGCAACTTATCGATTATTGACTTAATCGTTAATTAATGTAGTAATTGAATAATTGTTAACAGGTCAATAAAGGTTTCCAAACATGCATGAACTGACTACTCCATGAGCTGCAATGACATAAATGTGTGTAAATTTACTGCTTTTACTTTTTTGTTATTTTCAAATGAGAAAATGTTATAAATTTTAAAGAGCCCATGACAGGTTGAACTACTCATTTCACAAAGACGTAGTTAAGATCAATATATTTAAGGTTTTACTAAACATTTTTCAAATTTCATTCCGGTTTGGCCATTTTTAGCATTAAAAATGTACTTCCTGTTCATCAATGATGACATCACGCTAGGTAGTTGCCTGGCAACCATTTAACAAATTGGGTCCAAACTCTTCGAATGTAACTTTTTTTTTTACTTGAGCCATAAAATTATACTAGAACTACTTTTTGTTAAATGTGTGTTTAGAGGCCATAAAAAACAGAAATCAGAAAATTAAAAATGTTTTTTTTTTTTTTTTGCTTTTTAGAACTCTGCTCTACTTCCTGGTATTTTCAACATATTTTCACTTTTTTTCTCCACAAACTTGTTCTTGATTAACGTAAAACTATCATTTATAATTACAACAGGTATTAATCTACCAAAAAAAATAAACATTTGAAAAATGTTCAAACCTGTCATACGCACTTTAAAGGCATAAAACGATGCTCAGTTTCAAAAATTGGTAATGTATTCAATCAGTTATGAACTCCTAATCTTATTTCAGTACATTTTAGTTCGTTTTTGTCAGTGTTTGATGAAAAAACAATTTGTCAGTAAAGAAGAGCTAGACCTCCAAACACCTCCAAAACATTCTGAATACTTTGTCTAGATCGAAATTTGGAAAAAAAATTTGTAGTGACGTGACTTTTGCGTTCTAAGCAACTAATCGATTAATCAAAAGAAATTGCCCAACTAATCGATAAAATAAAAAAAATATAATAATTATCATAATAGACTTAAATAAAAAGATATAAAATGTAGTCTTTGTCCACTATTGAAAATAATTTACAAACATTTCATTTGACTGACAATAGGTTGCGTCCACTAAAATAAGAAAAACTGATTATTGCCAACTTCCACATTAAATTCTACAATGTGAACACAACCTACCTGAATATTCTTATTTTCGTATTTACTTAATGTTGCCTTATGTCCCATTTGCAGGGCATAATATTTCTCTCAGGTAATTTGTAATAATTGCAAACGTCGTCTGAGTTTCTAATCCTCTGCGAATCGTCCAAAGTCTGTATAAATGTCTGTAAAGTTTACTCACTGTAATTCATCAAATAAATTATTAATTAAGCGAGTTATTTTATCTTCAGATTTGAACTAAATTAGTTTAACTTTTCGCCATGGATTATTCTCCAATCAAGTTGTTTTTTCTACAATTAACGTTGTCATGGTAGCTGAAGGTGGGTGTGCTGCCCCTTCAAGGATATGCTAGTGAAACAACCCCATCTAGTGGTCATGTTGTAAAGTTTTTTTTTGTTTTTTTTTGGAAAGTTGTTTTGCACAGCAGTCATGTTTTGTCACTGTTCCAGCCACAAAAACAAGTTCAACATCATCAGAGCTCAAGGGAGCCGTATCCATACCGTCATAGTTGTTTTGTGAAGGCACGTGTGAGTTTGGGCCGTAGTTTATTTGACGTTTGTTTGCAAGTTGAAACGTTCCAATGCAAATTGAAGCTAACTGAGCTAGCACACTTGATTGCATCTTTATTTTCCCCAATGCAGTTATGTCACTACCTGGTTAGCATACTTTTCCCAAATTCTTAAATGTAACCAAATTTACTAAACCTAACCCTAACCTTACCCAAATCCTTGAAGAAAATATTTTAAAATATAAACTTTTAATAGCATAGCCACCAATGCAAAGTGATGGTGTATGGCATAACTGGGTTGGGAAAAATATCAGGCCTCTGGATTGGTTATATCAGAGACATCTGTAGTCACTGAAGGCGTCTACATGGAGGCCAAGAAAACCAGATAACACTCCTATTCTGATTTAAACCAGTTCTCCAAAGTGCACGTAACTCTGGCAGACCTATTGAGGAGCTGTAAACTGGTTTTCGAAAAAAACAAATTGGCGCACGTTCTACCAATTGTAGTGTGATTTCAGATGCCATGTAAACAGACAATCGATCTGCAGCTGAATGCAAATGTAACTGAGCATGCTCACAACTACTGCCCGCTCCACATTTCAACTATAAAGTTCCTGCACAAAGTGGCACACACAGCCACATGTTTAACACAGTTCTAAGTATTAAAGCAATTATGTAAGTCCCAGAAAGATCAGTGTGTAACTTCACAGACAATACTACAAACAATTATTAATAATAAACAATATTTAGATAAATCAACATAATACAGCCTGGATCATGCAGTAGTGAATCTGACACAGCAGGACTTGTCTCTCCGGGTATAATCGGTTTACTCTCTCACATGTAAACTGGAACAAGATGGAGGGACTTTATCACTCTAAATGGATTGATGTTTCATACAAAATTTGATTGTGCGGATATGATTCTGATCGACGAACGAGACAAGGAGCCACATTTACCTTGCCACAGCTCAGGTCCTTCATGATAAAACAAACTCAAAACGCTCTAGTGATGAATGAAACAAAAGGTTGTTGGCATAAAACAAGACAATTCTGTCGCCATTTCATAATAAAGTATGTAAAACAAGCAGGCTACAGGCCTTTATGCGTGAATGCCTGTAAAAAAAAATAAACTCAGACGTTGTATGGTAATTTAAAGTTTACTGACGTCCCAAGGTAAATATTATGCTATATATAAAAAACATTTTTTCTATCAATGCCATTGGACTTTGCCATGAAATATTTTCAAAAATGTGTGCACTAGTTTAAAAAGTGATTTCTGCGATCACTAGACACAATTTTGGCTGCCTTCCACCTCATTGGCCTGTAGAATGTTGTGATGAAGGAGACGGTAAGGATGAAATAGAACTGAATGAACGATGAGTGTGTTTATATTACGTCTCACTACCCCCAGCAGACCGAGGCGGGCATCATTTGGATCGAAAGAGGCCATGAGAGGAGACTCCGTTACACACCAGCTCACCAAGAAGCTCCAGCACCTGAAGAAGAAATCAAACAGTTTGAAGAGCAATTCGAGAAGGAACGAAACTATAAGGTACAAGCAGTAGTCTTCACATGGTATTAGGAATTGTACTCAAAGATGGCCAATTATTTACTATTTTTTAGTAGTTTTTCTGAGTATCTGTACATTACTTGAGTATTACAGTAGAAAAAATCTAGAAAAATTTTGTATATTACTTGTTAAAATATACAGGTCTCTTTAAAATCACTGTTAAGACTGTAACTTTCATAAGGTAGAGTAACAAAATACAAAACAATTGGTTTTTCACAAAATGTAATCAGTTTAAGCTTCCCCGCCTCCCTGTATCAATATGCGTATTGCCAACAAGCTTGTCACGATTTGGCCCTGATACCAATACATTGAGTAAAGCCCACTTTCTACTCCCTACTTTTTAAAAGCTTTTTTTTTTTTTATTTATGGGCTTGCTTTATAAGCTCATAAAGTTTAAAACCAGTGCAGACCTGCTGCTGCCATGTATCAGAACTTTGTGAACAAATTAACAACTGAAAAAGACTGAAAACTTTTTAAAATTTCTAGCAATTACATATTTATGTCATGATTTATGATATATCCCAAAATTGTATTTCTATGTTGGTTAAAATTTCTTAAAACCTGGATTTTAATTTTTGGTGTTTGGTGTAATTTTTTGTCTGGTTAAGCTAGTTTTACTTGATGTACTTAGATTACATGACTTGTTTCTGTGTGTTTTTGGTTTTGTTTCAATAAATTTGTTCTTATTTTGAGCCAAATTATTTGCCAATGAGGTAAAACAAACTCTCCTCATTGGCAAATTTGAGTCAAGTTCAAATACCCTGAAAAGAGTCAGAAATATCTTGAAACAAGTTATGCTCTCTTCTTTTTAACACACATTTTATTTAAGTAAATTTACACACGATTACTTTTATACTTTTACTCATATAAATACATTTCAGCAGGACTTTGACTTTTACCAGAGCTGTTTTTACACATGTCTCTGTACATATACTTTTGAACTTCAGTACTTTTGCCATCTCTGGTTGTACGTCGGTAATAGTTTATATTGTTCTATAACAAACTGATTTCAACTCTCGACTTTAAGTTTAAGTTTCTGATGATCCTGCCTCTTATGTCTTTGCAGCCTTCTCATGGAGATAAAGCAGCTAATCCCAAAGTACTCAAATGGATGACAGACCTGACCAAGATCCGCCGGCAGATCAAAGGTACGCATTGCAGTGTTCTTTTTTTTTTTTTTTTTTTTTTTTGGCTGTTCCCTCCTACATCTGTGACCATAGTCTGCATGTGCTGGTCTAACTCGCCTCCAGTGTGCTGGTGCGTCCTTGTCCACCACATCCACCACGTTTGGGCGGCTCCAGTCAGGGAAAGAACAGTCAAAAGACATAACTCTGACTTCAAATATAGTATAGTAGAGTAAAAAAAAGGAATATGTTATTGTTTTTAGATATTGTTGGTAAAAATTTAAAATTGAATAAACTGTAGACTGTCTGAATAAGATGAATTAAGTCAAAAACAAATTATTTTTATGCCAGATTTAAAGGTGGGGTACCTAACTTTTTTGTTATAAATGAATAATCTTTGTCCTTTAAACCTAAAAGTTTATTTTTACAGCACATTGTGACAAAATCAGATCATTGTGTATTTACTCAATCAAGTTATTGCTGGGTTTCACTCACATGACCTTATTGACAAAATGCAGACCAGAGCAGGAAGTGATTTGCTCCTGTTCAAAACACTCAATGCCAGCGACTACTTTAAATGGATTAAATGGACTATACATATAGGATTCGACCCCTACAGTTTGAAAAAGGCAGACTTTTCCTATAATCTGGAGGATTTACTGACGTGAGGCGATGGATATAATAGTACAGACGTCCTACTACACCGAACCAAATGAAAGCCTTCAAAAGACTTGAAGCTTGCAATTATTTTGTGTCTGGTTGGGTCAAACACTTGGAATCCAAGGATCTTTAAACAGCTGTTGCCTCATTTTGACTGGATGAGTAGCTAGGATTAAGTAATGCTTCTGTAATGTGAACGTAGAAAAAAAAAAACTTTTTGTCTTTTCTGTTATTCTCGCAATTAAACCGGTTAGCACCATGCGAAGACTGATGGTGCTCAAACTGGAACTATCTTTTTGATTCAGTTTGTGTAAAAAAAAAACTGTCAAAAGACTCCAAATCAAGTGTAATCTCCTAAATTGTGTTCGTAAAAGACAATTTAATCACAATGTCTTCTCAAATAAACTTTTAAAATGCAAACTAAATTATGTTTGACCCTCAACATGCTTCAACGGAATACATTTTTGCCCGCTTGAGAAAAAAAATCTAATTTTGACCCACCAGTGAAAAAGGTCAAGTGTGGCAACAGAGGCGGTTCTGGCCTGCATGACTCCCTGGGCGAACAAGCTCCTCTGGCGCCCCCCAAACCCCCCTAGCCCGCCCCGAGACCGTTGGAATGCCGCTTGCGGCTTTAATTATTTTTACAATTACTGTATATCCACATCTGTCAAAAAGTGGTAACAATCTGTCAGTAATATGTGATTTTTAATAATCAAATTGAACTCAGCAGCATTACAGCTTCTGAACCTTCTTCTTGATATTAAAATGGAGAATTAGTGTGCAAGCCAGGTAGGCTAAATAATAATTATGACAGTTGGGCAAAAGTCATTATACCTTTATCCTTTTTTCTCTTATTCTTCTTTTTTTTTTTAAGCTGAGTACCTGAGGGTTTTGACCGTCTCATTGCACATGCAAATGAAAAATTTATGACTAAAGAGACGACTAGCGTTTCCACCTCTTGTTTTTAATGCGCATTAAGAAGGTCAAGGTCAAGGTCAAGGTCAAGGTTTATTTATAAAGCACATTTAAAATACAGTTCTACTGCCCAAAGTGCTGCACAACATAAAACAATATAAAACAATATCACAAACTATGTCTCGCTCAACTTGTTTCAAAAGCCAGTGTAAAAAGTGCCTTTTTAGTAGAGACTTAAAGACGTTAACATCAGAAGCAGATCGAATATTTAGAGGAAGACTATTCCATAATTTAGGACCAGCCACCGCAAAGGCCCTGTCTCCTCTGGTCTTAAGTCTAGATCGAGGACAATGTAAAGTAACTGGTCACATGACCTCAGAGCTCTCACAGGAGCATACACATGTAACAGTTCGGTCAATAAACAGGTGCCAAACCATGTAATGCCTTGAACACAAGCAACAACATTTTAAATTGAATTCGAAATGACACTGGAAGCCAGTGAAGACTCTCTAGCACTGGACTTATGTGATCAAAGCGTCTTGTGCCTGTCAGGAGGCGTGCAGCAACGTTCTGTACAAGCTGCAGGCGACGAATGGAGGAGGCATCAAGACCATAATACAAAGAGTTGCAATAGTCCAGTCTTGTAGTAATGAACATATGGATTATTCTTTCCAAATGACTTGAAGGCAGATAAGACTTGACTTTAGCAATAAGTCTAAGCTGAAAAAAGCTGTTTTTTACCACTGAACTGATTTGCTTCTCAAACTTGAGGAGCTGTCAATTAGAACACCAAGGTTTTCACATAAGGGCATCTATTAGATGATGGGAGGCCAAGAGAATGACGAACGTCAAGACAGTTTGTTTCACCAAACACAATAATTTCCGTTTTACTTTCATTTAAATTAAGAAAGTTTGAATGCAACCAAACTTTGATTTCTTGTAGGCACTGCTGGAGTGGATAGCACGAGTTACTATCAGGCTTAAGAGGCATATAAATTTGGACATCATCGGCAAAGCAATGGAAAGGAATTTTATATTTTCTAAAAATAGAGCCTAATGGCAACATATACAATGAGAATAAAAGTGGCCCTAAAATAGAGCCTTGTGGTACTCCAAAGGTGAGGGAGGCTTTACGTGAAGAGAAAGGGCCAATATTCACATTAAAATGTCTACCAGTAAGGTAAGACCTAAACCAGTTTAAGGCTACACCTTTGATACCAACACAAGTCTCTAAACGTTCAAGTAAAAGTTCATGATCAACCGTATCAAAGGCCGCAGTGAGATCCAAAAGCACCAAGACAGCGGGTTGACCAGAATCAGTTGTTAAAAACAAATCATTTGCATTTTTTAAGAGTGCCGTTTCTGTGCTATGGCACGATTTAAAACCAGATTGAAATTTTTCTGAAATATTATTTAAAAGCAAATAAGATTTCACTTGGAAAGAAACCACTTTTTCTAAAACTTTAGACAAAAAAGGCAGCTTTGATATAGGTCTGTAATTTGACAAGATTGATGGATCTAGATTGTGCTTTTTCAAGAGAGGCTGCACCACAGCCTGTTTAAAACTCGTGGGAACACAACCAGAACTCAAGGACAAATTTATCAACTTCAGAATAAAAGGTCCAACAGAATCAAAAGCACTTTTTAGAATTTTAGAAGGTATGCTGTCAAGAGGACAATCAGATGGTTTTAGATCTTGGATCACTTTGGCTAGTTCAGAAAGAGTTACAGTATCGAATAAGATAAGTATAAGTAGAATAAAATAAGTAAGAAGTATCGAATAAGTCCTGGGAGGTGGAAACGGCAAATATCACATTTAGAATCCCTAATGCGCATAAAAGTTTATACGCTCTCTAGAGGTGGATTTTCTTTATGTGCATAACGGCTGAAGCAAATTTTGAATGCTGGAAACGCAGTTTTATTTGTTTGCATTAACTCGAGTTTATTTATTCGCATTAACTCATGACGCAAATTAAAACCCACAGGACCCCCGGGTTACGTACCTGCTGCAGCGGCTCTAGAGGAGGGACTTGGGTGATAAACAAAGCCAAAATAATCCACACAGACGGAGTTGTTTTGTCCAAAATGCTGCAGACACGCAGCACCGTTACACCAGAAAACAAAACATGTTTGCTGAGGTCCGCCAATCAAAACTAACCCGGAGAAACACAGCGCTGTTGGATCAAAAAACTCCGTGAAAGTTTTTGGTTGTCCAACACTGCGGTGATTCAGAGCTCGTCCTTTCCATGGCGGAGGGTTTGTGTTAAAATAAAGACAGCAGCCTTTTATTTTCGCTGTTAAAAAGATCCATCGCATTAATAAAGTGATAACCGGATAAAGTTTGCAGAAGACGGAGCACTGCCGCTAACAACTTAATATTGAAGAATCTGCGGCTGTGAAAAAAAAGTGAAACCAAACAGACTGTGCACGTGGCGCCCTCTGCAGGATCAGCGGTGTTATGACACAGCTCATGACCAAGAACTATTGTGAAGGGACGCGGCCGCCAGTAGAGGGTGCTGTTTCTCCTGGTATAGCTTGACCTGTTAACTGTACATTAGTTTGCATGCGTCCTGCAGCGCTGATGAAGGACTTTTGATTTTTTTTTCTCGGCAAATGCCGCCCCCTGGCAAATGCCGCCCTGGGCGGCTGCCCACCTCGCCCACCCCAAAAACCGCCACTGTGTGGCAAAAGTGGCATAGACTGTACATAACACAGCTAATTATTATGTATTAAAAAAATCACAAACCATGTCTTAACTCAAAAATGTCTTTCACCTTTGAGCTAATGCTAACGTCTATGGGAAAAATACATGTTTACGTCCTGCCTCCAGTCAGCTCTCTGCGCAGTTGCCATGACGTCATCCGAAACCCAGCAATAAAGCGATTTAGCTCTCATAGACTGACAAAAACAGGGACCCTAGCTTTAAAGTTTCAAAACAATTAACTGATCCAAGTCATTTTTTCACTATTTTAGGCTTTTCTACAAATGTTTCAATGCACCAGTCGCAAAACTTTTCTCCAACAAAATCACAAACGAAAGTATGAATCTAATGAAATAGTTTAGCGTGAGTTTGTATGTCTTGAGCTTCTTTCACCTCACTGAAGCCAGCCCCACCTACACGTCTCACCTCCTCAGAGGGCAAAACTACATTTATCTGTTTCAAATCCAAAACGTTGACAAAAATCCAACAATAACACTGTGCTCCCTCCTCCTCGATCCCGCCCTCGGCCGAATGATTGACTGACCAAACCAGGACGCCAGCACCACCTTTCCCCAGAAGCTCGTTGCGGCACCAGGCTTTGCTGCACTCACACAGACGTCAGCCCCTCCCCCCTCCTCCTCCCCCCTTCACACACTCACCCCCCTGTGTCACCCCGGCCCCGCCCCAGCCCCAGAGTGCTCGGTCTCAGTAAGTACCACCCCTCTGCGCACCACACTGCTTTACTCTGGAGCTGTGCATCTGCTTCAATGTGGCTGGCACTCTGCACTTGATGCATGTCTTCGCTAGTCTCCTGTTAGAAGTATTGCACTTTTAAGGCATGTGATCCGCTAAAACTATGATAGGCATTGACACTCAAGACACTTGTTTTTGTAGTCATTTACAAAAGGGCACATCCTGCACAGCTAGGACAGGTCTGTTAAGGAATAAGAGCGTACAGCTAGCCATACATAACAAAAGAAACCTCAGCCACATCGTCTTACTTGTATCTCCAGTGATTGAATTCAATCACCAAGTCAGCCTTGACCTTTTTGAATTATTGACACTCCAGATTCCATATGATGCATAAAATATGCAGAGGACACCTTTCTTTAGGGAATAAAGTGTACCAAAATCTTAAAAAGACAACCTATGACTGGTTGGACCACTTATTTCACAAGAATGTAGGCTAGTTAACATTTTCTAGGATTAAAATTGTACTTCCAACCATGTTTTACATTGGGCCAAAAATCCGCTAATATAAAAGATATTTGTTTTATTTGTAAAATTAAAGTACATCACAGCACACTTTGAATTTTGTTTTTTTGTGACAAAAATCTCCCTAATGTGATGTCATAAGTTTAGAACTCTGCTCTACTTACCGTATTCTTACTTTTTCGTTAACTAATTCTTGATTCATGCTGAACTATATACAACAGGTACTGAGCTTCCAAAGTTAACTTTAGAAAATTATAGAAACCTGTCATATGCACTTAAATCTTTTTACTGATGAATGAAGTAAAAACACTGGTGTTGCAAGTAAGACCGTTTGCAGGGCGTTTCTTTTGGACTTGAAAAAGATTTTTCAAATTCTAGTAGTGCTTGGTAAGCACAAACTTCACTGTATAAGTTTTTTTTTTTTCTTTTGAAAACCAAATACTAGACTATTTTAGGGCCTTACATAGTTCCTGAATATTTGTAAAGTCAAATCCAAACACTGAAAAAAACAATGATATTAATGGTTTGTTTGCTGTTTCCTCTTCCCCTGTCCCCTCTGTCACGGCCCCTTTATCTGCCTCTGTGTCTCTGTCTCTGCTCTTTCGCTCTGCTTCACCCTCTGCTCTGGTGCTCCTCTCCTGGGTGTCTTTCTTTACAGAAGCCAAACAGCGAGCAGAGAGTGAGCTGGGTCCTCAGACCCGCCCACGGAGCAACACTCTCCCCAAGAGCTTTGGCTCCACCCTGGACCAGGCCCCTCACACCAGCAGCATCATTAATGTGGACGAGGAGGGTCCCCGTCCCACCAGAGAGGAGACTCTAGAGCTCATACAGAGAAGTGTGAGGGGGCAGAGAGAGGAGGACTGCTGGCCTGAAGATATCAAGGTTTGGCTCTGCACAGACACACAGCAGGGATACGCTAGAGGGGTTTTCTCATTTTCATTTACGTATGTTTTCTTTGTAGAAAATGACAAAGGAGCAGCTGTCATGTGAGAAAACGGTCCTTCAGAAAAACCTGCTGCACTATGAAGGAATCCATGGGCGCCCTGTATGTACCAGAGCCTCTTCTATCTTATGTAGAGTTACTTTAGTTTGGCCTGTCTTTGTTACATGTGTATACCAGCTAAAGGTTGCCTCAGCATTAAAAACTTTAGACACACTCAGCCCAGTTATTACACTGCTGCACAACTAGTGGTTTTAAAAAGGTATTACAAGCACAGATAGGTGTCAGTGGAATTGGGCCATACTTACTTACATACTGGGCCAGTCAGTAACAATGTTAATCACAGCCACTTTCTCACACACATGATTCTCTGTCGTGGATCAGCATACGAAGTTAGTTTGAATCAGAATCAAAGTGAGTGTAGATTCATATAGGTCATGTTTATAAAATCTAAAACTAAATCTTATGTAGGGTTCACTTAAGTTGCTTTTTTCACATCATAAATGTTCTGTATCAAATAAACATAGATTTGAGCACATAGACTGACTTGCAATGGTGTGATTATTTTTGTTTTTATTTCTGTGTTGCTCTGCAGGTGACCAGAGAGGAGCGTTTAGTGATGAAGCCTCTTTACGAGCGCTACAGGCTCGTCAAACAGATGCTCACCAGAGTCAGCATTACACCTGTCACAGTAAGTCTCACTCAGAATAACACTTTTGTCATTATTTTAGAACAAAACTCAAAGGGATTCAATCTGACTGGATCGTACTGTTTTTACACTTTTCATTTAGGGTTGTCATTCGTTAGTTTTTATTTTTCTTCACGGTTATATGCAAGCTATGTTATGTTTATAAACCTATGGGAATACCTGCTGCTACAAGTAGACGAAGCACTAACACCAAATCCTAGAGGCAATGACTAATGTGTTGTTGCAGGTAGTGTTGTTCAGATACCACATTTTTGGAACCAATTCAATACTGATACTTTGACTCAGGGTAGGTGCTGATACTGATGACCAAAATATTGTATTTTAATGGCTAAAGAAGTTAATTATAGGTTCAGCTTTTAACCCAAATTTAAGTCAATAATCATTTTTAATAATAGCTTTTTCTAACTAGACTTAAAAAGCAAATAAATACATAAAAAGAGCCACACAAAAAAAAATAGGCTGTTTTTACTTCATAATAAAGATGTGTTTATTGTGACTGTTACGTATTTGGTTTTTTAAACCTATTTTAGAGTCAAATGTAATTGTCATTAAACATAACTGTGTTGAGTTTATTCTTATTTAGTGCTTTTCCACCTCTGTGTGTCATAAAAACAACAGTGAGGCCTGTAAAAAGACCTTATGAAATGCAATTAAAACTAAAGTTAGCATGTTAGCCTAGTAGTGCTGCTAGCTAGTGCTGCTGTAGAGTTAGTTTAACCACAGTCCTTCTACTATAAAAGGTTAAATGAAACACCACAGAGGTAAAACAGGTGTTTGTGTGTAATTATGGAGTATTTTTATGGTTGAACTTTGAAGAGTCTTCACAGAACCTTTTCTAGCTGTTCTGACTGTTAGCTGTAGCATTAGCCACAAGTAGAGAATTAGCTGTGGCTGCATCTATGCCTCCTTATTCAAGTCAATACAGTGCGGTATCGGATCAGAGATTTGGTATGAGTACTCGTCGATACCGATACCTGAAAAATGTGCGATATGTTTTCATGAAAAGAGTAGTTCATAGGCACTTTAAGTAAATTCAAAGTAACATAAACTATGCAGCATGTTTAAAGACCAAAAACGATACAAACAATTCCCATTATGTGCACTTTAAATTGTTTCCATGGTGATGTTATAACTTCCAAATCAACAAACCGTAAAACTAACTTGACTCTGCCTTTTTCCTGCAGGTGTCCCCTCCAGCAAGAGGCGAACTCAAACGCTGCAACCGATCATCGAGGGAGAGACGGCCCACTTCTGGGAGGAGATCCGAGAGGAAGAGGAGGAGGAGGAGCAGCAGCAGAGAGAGGGCGGGGCCACCGAGCTCCAGCAGAGGGAGGAGGAGCAACAACGGGAGGAGGAGGAAGAGGAGGACGAGGAGGAGGACGGAGAGAGCAGCGGAGGAGAGACGCCCAGCCCCGACGTCATCATGCTCACGCACCCCATCAGCCAATCGGAGCAGAGCCTGAGCCGACCGGAGCCAATCACAAGCAAGCTGGAGGAGGGCTCGGGAAAGCTGGCCATGGACCTGCGGCTGTCCAGCTCCAACGCCTCGTCAATGTGAGTGCTGCACGGACACGCTAAAATACTTACTGTATGTAGTTGTTTAAGGAGTTTGGATAGTGCTTGGACTAGGGCTAGGTGATATAGCAAAAAAAAAGTATCACAATTTTCTTGAAGCGATTTTCTTCAGAAAGTTCCCACTTGTCAATGGCTAAATCCAGCTGTAAAAGGCTGTCTTGAATTTTTTTTATCCTCTTTTATGACTTGAATGTGCAGCTTAAAAAACCACAACCTTCAAAATTTACAAGAGACTTTAAAAAAAGATTGTGAGAAATAACAATGTGACGAGTTCATAAAAAAGCGGATTGTCTCTGGCTCGGACTGTATTGATCTGAATGCAAGCCAGAAAACTGAAAGGTACAAATGTGTTCATAAACGAACATCTTACAAAGAAAAATGGAGGAATCGCAAGAGAAGCAAGACTGCTGAGAAAACAAGGGAAAATAACTGGGACATGGACACGGAATGGAAACGTGTGGATCAGAGACAATGGAGGAGCATCAAGGATGATCAAGTACTTGAAAGAACTGGAGAAGTATAGGACTGGACACTGAAAAAGGAAGATAACAGCTGAGAAGGACTGGACATGGACTCAAGGAGAAAACAGGTTGGATACACATTATGGATCAACAACACACACAAATAATTATGGACATTGATGTTGACACAACAAATGATAGAAAAATCTATGATATTGAAAATGATTTTGCACATACCTTACTAACTTATGAAGAATGTAATTATTTTACAGTACAACAGTTCAATGATAAAATAAAAAAGGTATCAGATAATGCATTTTCCATCATTCATCTGAATAGTCAAAGTTTGAAATGCAAGTTAGACAAAATTAAAGAGTTTGTAAGTGAGCTTAAATATGCCTTTAAAGTAATTGCTATAACAGAAAGCTGGTTAAGAGATATAGATATTAATAATGTACAGATTGATGGTTATAATATGTTTTACGTAAACAGAAATAAAAAAAGGGAGGGGGTGTTGCCCTCTATGTTGACAAATATTTAAAATGTAAAGTTGTTGAAGAAAAAACTGTAACTGGAAGTGACTTGATGGAAATGCTTACCATAGAAATCATAAATGACAAGGGTAAAAATATATTGATTAGTTGTGTGTATAGACCACCTGGTGCTGGTGTTGACTTGTTTACAGATAAAATTGTTGAAATGTTTGAGAAAGTTAATAAATCAGTAATTTATGTGGTGATTTTAATATAGATTTGGGAAACACAGTAGCATCGAATGAGTTTCAGAATTATATGGAAACTGCTGGTTTATGTGCTATGATAAACAAACCTACCAGGATCACTACTCATAGTGCTACTATCATTGATAACATATTTACAAATTTACACGGTGGAATTATTAGTGGTATCTTTATGAGAGATGTGAGTGATCACCTCCCTGTGTTTATAATTTATGAAAATTATGCTTTGACAAGGTGCAAGAGAAAACTTATGTAAGAGATAGATCCAATAAGGCTTTAGAAGCTTTTAGAGAAGATCTTAAAAAACAAAATTGGGATTGTGTATATACTGATAACATGAATAATGCGTATAATGCATTTATGACAACATTTAACAATTTATATGATAAAAATTGCAAAATAAGCAAAATTTGTGTTTATGGTAAGAGGAAAATTCATAAGCCATGGATGACAAATGGGTTGAAAAATGCCTGCAAGAAAAAAAATTACCTATATAGAATGTCTCTTAAATTGAGAACTAAAGATGCTGAAGTAAAATACAAACAATATAAAAATAAACTTGTATCAATATTGAGGAGACAAAGAAAGGATTATTACACCAAGTTATTAGACGAAAACAAAAATAATATTAAAAATACATGGGGTGTGGTAAACACTGTCTTGCAAAAGGGTAAACCAAATTCAAATATTCCAAATTACATCACAAAGAATAACATTGATATTTTTGGAAAAGAGGAAATTGTAAATGAATTTAATAATTACTTTGTGAACATTGGTCCAGCGTTGGCACAAGCTATCCCAAGGGAGCATGCTGATGGTAGAACCATATTTGAAAATGCAAATACTATTTTTCTGGAGAATGTGCAAGCGAGCGAAATTATGGAAATTGTTAACAAATTTGCAAATAAAAAATCAAATGATTATGCAGATGTAAATATGATATTGATAAAGAAAATTATAGATGTTGTTATTGAGCCGTTCACTTACTTATGTAATCTTTCTTTTAGCACAGGAGTTTTCCCTGATCATATGAAAGTAGCCAAAGTTATTCCACTCTTTAAAAAAGGAAATAAAAATGACTTATCTAATTATAGACCTGTATCACTGCTTTCGCAGTTCTCTAAAATTATAGAAAAACTTTTTGTGAGTAGATTGAATAAGTTTATTGAAAAGTATAGCATTTTAAGTCACAGCCAATATGGATTCCGCTCAAATCACTCAACTGCTATAGCATTAATGGAACTGGCCGAAGAAATTACCAATGCCATGGACAAAAAACATTTTTTAGTTAGTATCTTTGTAGATCTTCAAAAAGCTTTTGATACTTTAAACCATGACATCCTTTTGCAAAAATTATATAAATATGGCATAAGAGGTGTGGCACATCAGTGGGTCGCAAGTTATTTAACAGATCGTTATCAATTTGTAGAAATCAACAACACCAAATCTAAATATTGTAAAATAACGTGTGGGGTTCCGCAAGGTTCGGTCCTTGGACCAATACTTTTTCTTCTTTATATTAATGATATTATGTCTGTTTCCAATTTACTAAAATGCATTCTGTTTGCAGATGACACCACTTTATTTTACTCAGGAAACAATATAAATGAGGTTCTAAAAATTGTAGAAAATGAGTTTCAAAAAATAATAAAATGGTTCAATGCCAATAAATTATCTATAAACATTAATAAAACAAAGTTTATGATCTTTAGTTGTAAAAACAAAGATATTAATGCAAGACTGTTCACTCAAGGATTGGAGATCGAAAGAACACATAGGATAAATTTTTTAGGCGTTATGATTGATGAACAGTTAACATGGAAACCTCATATAGAAAAAGTAAAATGTAAAATATCCCAAACCATTGCTGTTCGACACAAGGTGAAAAACTCTCTTAATAAGGACGCAATGTTTCTATTGTATAAATCTTTGATTGTTCCATATTTGACCTATTGTGTTGAAGTGTGGGGAAGTGCTTGCAAAACCTATATTGAACCAATTTTCCTTGTACAGAAAAGAGCTCTTCGTGTTATCAGTGGGAGTGGTTACAGAGCGCACACAAATCCAATATTTATGCAATTAGAAACCTTGAAATTCAATGAATTGGTAGAATATAACCTCCTCAAAACCATGTACAAAGCTCATCAAGAGCTGTTACCAGATAGACTGCAAAAACGATTCAAAAAGAAAGAAAGTAGATATAATTTAAGAGGAACTGATCTTTTTGCTAAGCCAATGTTTAGAACTAAACCAAAGGAAAGGTGTATTTCAGTTCAAGGAGTTAGTCTGTGGAACAACCTGGAGTGCAAAATTAAATCCTCCAAGTCCATTAATATCTTTAAGAAAAGCGTTAAAAAATTGTTAGTGGGAAGGTACAAAAGTGTTGTGTAGCAGGACATCTTAAGTCGTCTTTTGTGTTATGTAGCAGAAAATCTTTTTTACTTTTTGTTTTGTAGCGCATCGCCCTGGAAGAATACAATTTCTGTTGATAAGGGGCAGATATCATAAGCTTTTGCTTCTTTCTGTGCCCTTTCATTCATTATCTGTATTGAAAATGTTCAAGATGCATTCTGTTTTGTTTTGTTGCCTTGAATGAAATAAATAAATAAAATGAAAAAAAATGAAAAATGATCTTTTGTACCTATTCCAGGCCGGAGCTGCTGGAACAACTGTGGAAAACCAGAGCAGAAAAGAAGCAACTGAGGAAGATCATTCGAGAGTTTGAAGACGATTTCTATCAGCAAAATGGAAGGTTTGTGGCTGTTTTGCGCAATTTAAGGTTGTCCAAAGTAATTTATTAGAGATAAAGAAATGTGTGTAGAAATAAAAAATGTGTGTGATAAAATTTAAAGACTGCAATCAGGACAAAAAAAAAAAAAGTAACGATGACCAAAGGTTCTCCACAGGGCTGTGCTTTTTCCCCACTGCTCTTCTTGCAATGTTTAATAAAGGATGGGGTCATTTTATTTTTTTATTTTTTCTCAATACAAATACTGTATCTGTTAAATGATTGCCTGTTGTTGACATTAGCAGATATTTGTAATTTTAAAGGAGTTCTTTTGTGTTTTTTTCTATGTCTTTATTTAAAAAACGTAAGCATAAACCATAAGTAGATCCATACCTATGCTTTTTGTCTATTGCAAAACACACACCTATTTAAAAATGGCTTATTAATAGTAGCAAGTTCATTTACTTTCAGTTCAAAACTGCAGAACTGATGAACTCAACTGTAACAATTAACAGATATACAGTTACTTGTCTTTATTGCTGAAAAATGGCTACTCGATGCTTTTAATCCCTATATAATTTTGTATATGTTTTTCAATAATGGAGAGTAAATACAGACAGGTGGAAAGGGTAGGTGGTAGGTGAAAACAGGGACTCTTCTGAGTAATCAAGAATCAGCTGCAGGACAATACTCAAACATGAATGAACCAATCTAAATAGTTTGAGTTATAGCGAGATAACATTGCTTTAACCTGGTTACACACTGGATTTTATATAATAAATGCTTTGATGGACAATATTTAGACAATATACCGGTACGCATTTTTGTAAGGGTTTAAGTGCAATTAATATGATCTTATTTCATAAAATGTTTACTTGCCTTGATATTTTTTGTGTCAAAACAAGTAGTGATGCACTGATACGATAATGGGATGTAAAATTTGTGTCGATCTGTGAAATTTTGCTGAATCAAGTATTTGTCTCATAATAGAGGTTTAGCCAATATCCTGGTTGTACCTTTAATTTGACATGATAAGACGATTCACTTAAGTCACGATTCGATTCAGTTTTTGTTTTTGCAGCCACAATTTCCGATTTTACTTTATTTTACAAATCCACAATTGTTAGTGTCTTTGTCCTTTATGCATCGCTGCGATTATTGTATTATTATTTGTACTGTACAACTATAGCGTGTGTGTAAGTCAGCGGCTGCATGAGCAAAACTGATCGATTCTGACCTTTCGATTCGATTGCTGTATACTTCGAACACTTTTCAATCTCTTTTTCATCCCGGTTTACTTACTGAGTGTCTTATCATGTCAGAAATTTTAGTTATGTGAAGTTATTGCTTGCGCCAATAAATAACAGAGACATAGCACTGTGACCCATTTTCTAACCAAGTTTTGGAAGTAATCAATACCAGTGTAAGGATTGAAAATAGCTTTTTTATTGATATGCTGACAGATACTTAAAGCCAAAGTATTGATTTCGGTATCTGAACTGAAAAAGCTGGACTGGTAAAAAACTTTTTTCTCATTAAAAAGATATATTTTATTGCCAATTGTCCATTTCTTCACCTCCGGAATAGTGACCATGTAGGCACCTCTGTGCTAAACTCTCCACTAAAGCAGCGTTTGTGTTTGTTGCAGAAACGTGCAGAAGGAGGACCGGCTGCCCATGCTGGAGGAGTACAGGGAGTACAAGAGAATCAAGGCCAAACTGCGCCTGCTGGAGGTCCTCATCAGCAAACAGGACTCCTCCAAATCCATCTGACGTCCAAACACGACACGGACATACGACTGAGCTCACTTTAGACAGGGCGAAGGCGTCTTGTCACAAAACCTTCAAATTAATACAAAACCTAAATGCACTTGCAAAATTAACCAGTTACACAATTCCTCAGACTTGTTAGCGAAGATATTTGGAGTACTATTATGCCAAAATCTGCCATGTAGCCTTGACGATTATAAGCTAACTCCAATTACGATTGACAAGTGGCGTTTCATTGGGAATCTTTTGCCAAAACACACAAACCCAAAGATGATTTCTGCTCATTTTTTAATCACGCGGCATATCCTACATTCGCCTGTTTGCCCACACAAAACTGTTTTGGTTGTTGTTGTTTTGTTTGTTTGTTGTTGTTTTTTTGATAAAACTCATCACGACTGAAAACTGTGGATTTGTTAAGAAGAAAAACTTTTTGAAGAATCCCTACGAACTGTTCAAAGACTGGGTTTTCATAAGACTGCGACCCATTACTGTTATTGTTTGATCATAAACTCTTCAAGCTGAGACATCGGGACTGTTTTCTGTTGAGCGTCCAAAGAACACACGACTTTGGAGCGGACTTTTTTTTTACCGTCGTTTTCTTTGCTCTGATTTCTGCGTTTGTCACTTCATAGAGTTTCTGACTAGAATTTTTATAGCTCAAAAATAATCGTAAGTAAAACACAATTGTTGATGTGTAACATTTGGGATTTGAAGAGATCGAACGTGTAGGCAGCAAGACTTTGTAATGATTACATTGTTGATTGTCCATGATGATCATTTTTTGACTAAGCAGCTTTTTCTTTTTTGTCGTTACAACCATTGAACCACTGTGGGCACTCTGCTGATGGTTTGCTTTCTTCAGGGCCCTGTACTACGAAAGTCACTCAAGTTTCTCTTCCCTGGGTAGACAAACCCAGACATGAACCTCTCTTGATAAGTTGTATTAAGAAAGGTTCAAATCTCGTCTTGGATTGTCTCGATAAAGCCATGGTGTGTTCACAGAGCAGGAGGCGGAATTACGCCAACTGACCAATCTGAACTTAAAAATTAGGAAATGTGAATCATGTATATAACTATACGGGAATTCAAATCTAAAATCTAAGTCAAAGCAAATGTACTGCAGCTTCAAGTGGAGTCTGTGCTTACTGTAAGCGACCAATCACAGAAATTACACGAGAGTTTATTTGAATATCATGCATCGATATAACAGACTCAAGCACAAATGTGCAGACATCTCAAAACATTTAACATATCTTAGTCTTAGTCTGAATGAGCTGTGTCTTCAACTCAGACAAGTGTCTTTTGTCTGAGTCAAAGTAAAGACGCACAGCCAAATGTGTATTGAAAATCATTAATATTATTTGATTATGAAAGTGTTTATGAATTATCACAAAGAGTGATTTAACAATAAGATTGTTCAGTCTAGTCACAGTCTACATATAAGATCTCATCCCTTTTTATAAATCTGTGCGCATCACTTGTTATAAAAGAATACGCCGTGGCTTTACCATTTCTCTTTAACAATTCTCATCTCTGGTTGGCCACGACTCGTCTTCTTGACTTATACGGAAACTTAACCTGATGTAGAGCAAGTTATGAGTTTGCCACAGAGATCTCATTTGAAAAAAAAGTGATCCAGTTTCAAAGGAGTACAGGCCTAAGTCTGGTTTGCAAATCCAAAAATTGGATTTAGCATTGCAGGACTTCAAGAATGCAACTTAATTTTGGTCATCTCTTTAATTCGGGCTCATACAACCCTTCTTTTCTTTAACGTGCTTCTAGAAGGGGCAGTCTCATCGTTTTATTCGTAAACAGTCAAAATGTATAACAAAAAACATTATAATTGCTGTTTTATTTGTTTGAAAAAAAAATAATAATTGTCAGAAATTTTTCATTTAGACATATTTTTGAAGGACAAAGCACAAAATTTATTTTTGACAATATCGCCCACCTCTCGGAGCAACATCACACTTGCATTATTATTTGACTGTGGAAATGATGACAAACATAAAAGTACGTTCAGTCAGGTCCTGCTGGCAGGGTAAGCTTGCTTTATTAACGACAATATTCCCACTTTGGAATAGACAGATGCGCATTTGTATCAGATTGAGATCTAGTTTTGACATGTTCTATGTATCTACTTGTTCATGTTCGTCCAAAAACATCAGATATGGCTTGTTTGAATTTCTAATACTGGTTTTGAAATCAGAGTAAAGCGATATAACAATTTATCATTTAGTTACTGTATTTAAAGGACGATATTATGCAAAATGAACTTTACAGTAAAAACATACCTGGAGTCGTATGTAGTAAAATTCAAACTCAATTTTGATACCAATGAAATATTTAAAGGTTGTATGGAGAGTTTTATCAAGGAAGGACAAATCCAGTAACTGTGTCATTTTTCCCCGCCCACAGTCACGCCCTCCACTGTTTATGGGCCAATGAGTTGCTTAGGAACATATAGGGCCAATAGTCAATGAGTTACCTCGTTTTCTATTGGCCTACATTCAACTGGCCAACACAGTTTATTATTGTTAGGATTCTTTTTCTGTTTACTATAATTAGAATGCTGTTGCAAATCTATAAGACTGACCAAGACTGACAACTTTTTTGAAATCCTGCATACAACCTTTAATTCTTGATGCCAGTTTTTCTGTTTCAACAAAAATATGTATTACCTTGTTTATTAAACACAGTGGTTTTGTATTAATTCTTCTAAAAATAATCAAGAATGGCAAGCTATTTTTTGTTAAATGTTTTGGGGGGTTTTGCCTCGTAAGTGAAGCAAAGAGATCTTCTGCATTGATAAGCTAGATTTGTTCTTTTGTGTTCACAATTTATACATGTCAAAACGTGACATGCCAAAGCAAAGGTACTCATATGTACTGTAGATCCCTTTAACAATATAAATCATGCATAATATGTGTGCTTTAATGCGTACCTGACCTAAACTGGGACTAAGCACCTAAGCTCCGCCCACAAGAAGAAAGAAGATTTGAAACAAAAGACAACACCAAGTGACAAAACGCTTGTCGGGCTTAGTCCCACTTTAATCTATTTGTCTACAAACGTTTATTTTTAGTTCTAGGTAGGCTCTTTTCACGCTGCGGCTAGGCTAGTTACAGTTAAAAAAAAAAAAATAGTCTCTTCTCGTCCCATTCATTCTCTATGGAGAATTAGCTGAATTAACTAAAATAAACAAGGCGGACACAACTTATATTCAGATAATCATTTGCTGCATGTTCAAACCTTCACATGTGTTTATAAAATGTGCAGTTTGCGTCTTTGTCTTCTTTATTTAATTTAATATTATTGCTAAAATAACTCTACAAACTGAACTAGCTTTTTGCAAAAACAATCGCCTTGGCATTTAATGTATTTATCAAATTGTCTACTTTATATTAATTAGTTGGCATTGCATCAAAAATGTGCACACTTATAAACACGTAGACTTTCTCTGATGAAGTATTTAACTCTCACGTGAAGGTCTGAACTCGCTGCCAGTGATTATTTTGTTGAAATCCGCTCTCTGCTTTGTGGTTTTTAAATATTTATTCATTTTAGTCCATCTTGACATATTCCCCAAAAGGATTTAATGGAACAAGAGCGAACTATTAGATGTTTAAACAAACCGGAACTAGCCTAGAAAAGCGAGAAAAGGACCCCTAGAAGTTGTGTTTGGTTTTGAGGGGCATTTTTGAGGCTAACAGGAGACAAGCAGTTGAAATTCTAAAATCCTGATTCAGACCCATATCTTGCAGTAGTGGTGGGAGGCAGCGCGCGATCGGCTGGAGCCTGTGCCCGGCAGATCTACGTTTAAGGCGTTAATTGCACAGCTGAGTGTGTTTTTGTTAAATTGCATTTCCAAAAAGAAGCACTACTCCTAATAATAAAAATATATATATATATTCTGTAAATATATACACCCGAAGGAATGAATGTCACAAATGTTTAAATTATTTCAAATATTGTCCATTTTGGTTCATATGTGAAACCCACAATGTGGTTTTTATTCTTCTGATTGTTATAAATACTGTTATTAATGTGTATCCCATTGATGTGCTGATGATCTTTTTTGTATTTGTACTCACTGACTGTTGTTAGCGCTTCGTGGCTAATCCATGTGTTTTGTTTGATTTTGTTGATTGCTTTGTACAAAAATAAGCTAATCTAGAAACAGTACCGTAGTGAGCTTGCATGGCGACATTAAAATATAAATATCAGTGTATTGTTTCTATCATTTGTGCCATGAAAAGCAGCAATAACCACATTTTAGCATGTATTGTTTGGACCTTTATAAACTCGTGTGTGTAAATTATGTTGCATTTTACCACCGTTACAAGCATAATGCCTGGTGTAGTGCTGATGCAAACCACAAAAAAATACATATTAAAGGCCCTGTATCTGATTTTTTCAGTCTATAAAATGTGAAAAATATTAAATTTGTACTTTTACTGCTTTATAACAAAGGGTGATGTCATAAGGGGCTAACAACTAGCTAGGTAGCTAACAGTGGTAACAGTGCATTTCTTATTTTTTGGAGATAAAAAGCTTAATAGATACATGCACACAGCAGTCTCATTTTCACCTAAAAAGTTGCTATTAAATGTTTAGCCTGTGTATTGAGGCAAAAATGTATTACATGAAAACTAAAACCCCTTTTTAAAACACTGTTGCTGATTTCACTGTGTAATAAAAGATCAAACAGTTTAATTTTCATCCTTATTCATTTAAATGGCCATATTACAACTAGCAACTACTGTGAGCTTTACCCTGATGACAAAACATGTGCTAAGAGAACTCGTTTATGTTCCATTTATTAAACACGAGTTTCTTTAGCGCTTTTGGCAACTTTCAAGCAAGTAAAGCTTGCAACAATTAACTAAATAATGCTAAAGCAACTTGTCGTAGTTATTCAGCATAAATTCATTAGCGCTTTTGGCAACTTTCACACAAGTAAAGCTAGCAACAATTAGCTAACTTGTGCTAAAGCTACAGCTATCTCCTTGTTCAGCAAAGTTCATTAGCACATTTGGCACCTTCAAGCAAGTAAAGCTATAGCAACAATTGGCTAACTAGTGCTAAAACAACAATTAGGTCATGTCCTAGTCATTACAAGTTTATTAGCGCAATTGACAACTTCAAGCAGTAAGCCAGCAATATTTAGCTTAGTGCTATTGCTAAAGTTCATTAGCGCTTTTTAGCGCTTTTGGCAAATTTCACATGAGTAAACTAGAAACAATTCAATAATAGGCTAATTCAATAATAAACAACTTTTATATAAACTAACTCTTTTATTAGTGCTTTTGCCAACTTTCAATTGAGTAAAGCTAGCAACAACTAGCTACTGAGTGCTACTACAACAATTAGTTCATGTCCTAATTATAGAGAGATTTTCGGTCGACGTCACTCTCCGCCATACTGCGCGTGCGCTCATTTCCATTTGTTTACATTGGGAAACTTGTTCGAATTACACAACAAAACGGGACGACAGCTAGCTGCTTTCATCAAGTATGAACCGGTCTGACAGACGTCTGTCCCCTGAAGCTCGAGACAGCGTTTTTGTCGCCGTTTTTCTCACTTGCCTGAATGTAACGTCGTAGGATCAAATTTCATCCATAAATGTTGACTTAGCAGCATAACTTTTGTTTTCGCAAAGTGATAACTCTTGACGTTAGCTGACAATGGAGCTTTTTTGACTTGTTTCCACTGTTTGTGTCTATGAGGCTCTTTCTGCAGGTCAGGTGCGCGCGCATCGCCCGTGTTGATAAACAAAAAATCCCTCTTTACAGCACAATTATATTAGTGCATTTGGCAACTTTTAAGTGAGTAAAGCTAGCAACAACCAACTAGGGCTAAATCAATTTGTGTGCAAGTTTCAGGTTTTGTTAACTTTCAAGCTAATAAGCTAATGCCTATCTCCCTAGTGCTAAAACTAGAGCTAGTTCACTCCCTAGTAATTCAGCACAAGTTTATTAAGGCTTTTGGCAACTCTGAAGCAAGTAGAGCTGACAACAACAAGCCAACAGTGAGTGCACTCTCTGTTTTGAGGGCTGTATACAATCTTTCGATTTCGAACAGTTTTTACAGCAGATGTGTAATGCAGTCGAACACATTTTGCTCAAGAAAATCAAGAACAGCCCATTCCAATTCTTTAATGTTAATATGGATGCTTATTTCTCACTACTTTGTTATTATCCTTGTATTATAAAGGTAAAAGCAACATCCATTTTTTAATTCATTTTAACAAACTCACAGTCACAGTTATTAAAAGCTTTTACATAATCCAGTATTTCTTCAAAAATGATCATAATCTGTCTCAATTATTGTGCTGTGTCAAGTTTGTAAAGTTAGAATCTGCCATCTTTGACTATTTAACCCATGTTTTTCTTCAGATTGCTCATTTACATGTGATGAGTGTGTTGTTGTAGGCTCTTAGAAATGAACTGATTTTAAATGAATTGATTTAAAATAATAAATTACACATGGAATAAAGATTTAACCTTGACAGCTCTTTTGTTGAATTATTCCATAATGTCAAGATGGAGACTTAGGCTTCAGTGTTTAGAAGTTTACTTTACGTTAGAAAGCAAGGTTATAGTAATAATTGGCCTATTTCTAAAACAACTAGTTCCTGCTTTAGTTAGTCAGCACAGTTTTGTCTTTGTGCTTTTGGCTTTTTAAGAGAAAAGCTGTAACCAGTAGTGCTAAAACAACCACTAGTTTATGTCCTAGTTATTCAGCACCAGTTTAGTAGACAAACAAGTAAACCAATAACTAGCTAACTAGTGCTAAAACAACTAACTCACATCAGTGGGTTATTAAGCATGTAAAGCTAACTTGCTAACTAGTCCTTAACCAGAGTTGGCGAGTTCACACGAATAAAGCTAACGACGAGCTAACTACTGTACTTTGAAAGTTACATAGCAAAATATTAGTGATATTATATATATCTATGCGTCCACAACACAAGCAAATTGGGTAACACTTTACAATAGCTACACCTAATTTAGCATTAATAAATGATTAGTTAACCATTTACAAATAGTTTGCTACTAAATATAAATAAAACATTAATACTAATAGCAATACCTTACTAAACATATATATATATATATATATATATATATATATATATATATATATATTATATATATATATATATATATATATATATATATATATATATATATATATAAAAATAAATGTTTATTGAATGTATCAATTAGGCCTTTACTAAGTATCAAATACTTTCTTTTTAACCAAACACAACTATTTTTATTATTTATAATAGACCATTAATTGATACTTTACAAATTCTTATAAAGGATTTGTAAAGTATCAATTAATGGTCTATTATAAATAATAAAAATAGTTGTGTTTGGTTAAAAAGAAAGTACTTGATACTTAAAGGCTAAATTGATCAATTCAATAAACATTATATATAAAAACAAGAGTAGTGAGTGCTACTGGATCGAAGGTACAAGAACAGGTGCTCATCAAACATGGAAAGCATTTACTTACAAAAAATTGCCACAAGAGCCATGTAAAGTTTAAAAAGGTCCATGTAAAACTGGCACAAGAAAGGGCAAAGTTTGAGGCACTCTGATTATAAAAGTCCTTTAATCGAGAGAGGGACGCCTACGCGTTTCGACCAAAAGGTCTTCTTCAGGGCATAGACATTTAAATTCAACAGGTGCTATAAATAGGAAATCAGTACATAGCACTGAAAATACAATATACAAATTTGTATATTCATTCCTTATGGGGAATTTGCTGAGATGTGCTAATATTAATTAGCAACTAGATAACCACTGGCAGTGAGTTCAGAGCTTCACATACGAGGTAAATACTTCACCAGAGAATACTGTGTGTTTATCAAAGTGCTTCAGTTTGGCGCAATATTAAATGCTAACAAATAACTTAGCAAAAATATAAAGTTGTTTTGTATAAAGCTAGTTCAGTTTGTAGAGTTATTTTAAAATTAATAAATAAATGTATTACATGTTAACATTAGCTTCAGAGACAAAACGGCACATTTTATAAACACATGGTGAAGTATTTACCTCGTATGTGAAGCTCTGGACTTACTGCAGAAGATAGGCTGGCTGTCATGTCACTTGTTGTCCGATGGGGCAATTATTTTAATTAGTTTACAGCATTTGAGCGAGCCTTCTGAGGGAATGAATTGACCGGAAACAACGAACCGCTGGTATATTCACACCGGAACTAGCCAAGCCACTGCATGAAAAGGGCCTATCATTGTAAGTGCGGTGCTCTGGTACGAGTTGACGTCACCATAAAAAAAAATGGTAAAAGGTCTATTTATTTAGTGCTTTTCTACCTTTCCAGGCACTCAAAGCGCTTTACAATCTAGTATCCACTCACCCAGTGTACGCAGACGCTGAGGCAGTGGGGGTTAAGTGTCTTGCCCAAGGACACAACAACAATCTATTCCTGTCGTCCCACTGTGACACCTGGTGTTCTAAGGTTCTCCCATCCAAGTACTAACCAGGCCCTAACTTGCGTAGCTTCTGAGATCTGACGGGATCAGGCTTTCACAAGCAGGTGTTGCCACAAATTTATTTCGTAGTCCATAGCTGCGGGACAATACAAGATTACTCAACATGCAGGAATCATTCTTTAAAAAAAACTTCAAACAAACAAATGATGGAAGAAGACAGTTATGGACGCTCAATACTGACAATCTTTAATGTATTTAATTGTTTCAGTTATATCACGAAATCTCATGATAACTATAGCCTAGTGTAATAATGTGATACAATCAGGTAATAATGTGAAAAAACAAAACAACTTGATATTATCAGGTACGATAGTGTCACGTTATTACCTGATAGTATCACACACACACATATATTATTCATTTATTATTATTATTATTGTTATGTTAAATATAAAATAAGGCAACTGTAAAAAGAAAATTAACTGAAAATTTCTTTAAAAACCCGCTATTTAGAAATAAATCAATGCATGTATTTCAATTGCTGATGTTTGATTTGTAAAAAGGACTCAGAAGGTTATGCTTCTCAGGTACATGTGTGCTCAGTGTGGTCACTAGAGAGCGCTGTAAGCTTTCTGTTCTGACTGGACTGTTCAGCGCAGCACCACGCACTGTTCAGTTAATCTAATCCCCCAAAAGAAAATAGGCTCACTTTGTAACGTTTTAACTGTGTTACTCTTAGGCCTGTTATTATTGTTTGGATGTTTGTTGGATCTCTTTTGAGTGAGCTAATAGACTTACCTCTATAATGTTCTCAGTCTTCTCATAACATTGTTTTTTATTGTTGTTGTTTTTTAATGTTTGTTTTTTTTTTTAAAGAACATATTTAAATTTTTTATTTTAAATAAAGCCAATGTTGTTGTTTTTTTCGTTCTGAGTCCAAAGCACTGGAATCCAAGTGACATGTTTTGTTGCCTCAGAAACTAAACAAATGCTCTTTTAAACACTGCTGATACATTCGGTTTTTACAAGAGGTGAGATTTTTAACCTTTCCCTTTTAAACTGTTGTTCCTTGTCAATTGTAATGCTTTGTTTGGTGCGCTCACAGACATGACATTGTCAGAGATAAAGTCCAGCTCACCCTCAGACGTGAGAGAACACACCCTGATGATGTTCGACACCAGCCTCAGTGACCACAGACTGCAGGTACTTTCATCACTCTCACATGTTTATGTGCTAAATGTTTAAAGTTGAAGTGTGACAATGTGGCTGACATTTCCTTAGTTCTTTGGGCTCACTGTGATTGATTCTGTGTTGTATGTTATTTGCTTAGGAGATGCAGGTGAAGCTGCTGGTTTTCCACAGAAGCCCCTATTACCTGGAGCCATATGTCGAGCCATGTGACATGACTCTGGTGGACCGGCAGCACCTGAAGGATCTCTGGCCACGGCCCGCACTAAAGTACTCTCCTCTATTTTTGATGGAGTCGCTATTAGAGGACTTCTGCAGCTGTCGTCGGGATCTGGAGGCCTTCCTGATGAAGAGTCTGCACCTTCGGGTCAACGCAGAGCGGCTTGTCAAAACTGTGAAAGAGCTCTACGAACATCTCAAGGACCTGGAGCAGCCTGTTCCCAGCGTGAACACTTCCCTCCCCAGACTATTTGTGGAGTTTGACAAGCTTAAGTCACATGCTAATGCCACCTCAGCAGATCTGTTCTGGAAAATCAATGGTGTACAGTCTCCAGATCCATGCCAGTTGTATGAGATACAGATAAAAATCATAGACCTGTCTGTAGGAGAGCAGTGCCATGAGCAGCACGCCGTTCAAGGGCTAGAGTTTACTCCAGGCCCAAAACGCTTCTACACAAGCAGAAGTACCGAAAACTTCTGCTTGTGCTTCAGCTTCTTCGTCTTCTTCATGTTACTTTGGGAAATGTTGCTCATTCTAGCCAGTCTTCTAAGCCAGTTTAAATAAAAAAGGAATGAACCTGACACTGCTTTTTATTTGTCATTTTTTTGTCTGCTCTGCCGTAAATATTGCGGAAAAAATTAATTCACATGCCGTTCAATTTTTTGATTAAAAATGCTGTAAAATGAAAAATATCCTGTATGCTTACTGGATTGGGTTGGCGTGCACAAAACACATGTATAATTAAATTCAGTGAAAAAAGAAAACATTTTTATATTATTTTTCAATAATAAGTGTCAAAAATGTGTTTTTTTACACGTTTTTCACACATTTTCATCTTTACTTATGTTGTAGTTCTTAGTTTGAATTAAAACAGAAAAACTGTTTATTAATGTGCATAAGTTAAATGTTTTCAATTCAATCATGTTTACAAATGTTGAAATTTGAGAGTGAGGCTGAAGGAGAGAACACAGAGAGAGAACAAGAAGAAAAAGAGAGGAGAAGAGAACACAGAGAGAGAACAAGAGGAAAGAGAGAGAGGAGAAATAGCTATAGAGAAAGAGGAGAAGGAGAAGAGAAGGAGAGAGGGGGGGTGAAGAGAGAGAGAAAAAAGAGAGGAAAAAGTGGAAGATTGTGGACAGTGCTGTGTGTAATGGCAGTTTCCAACCAAATGAATAACATTGCCAAACAGAATGTGTACAGAAAACTTGAAAACAATGATGTATGTTTTTGTCGCCTGTAGACTACTGTAATGACCTGTTCAAAATACTGCAGTACATCCATGGCTGCTGCTCCAGTCCTGAACAATCACATTTCGGTGCTTTTTACAAGCTTTCAGTGGCTCAGAGATTAAAGGTCATGCTTTCATTTGTCTCTCTTTTATATCTATCTCTCTGTACATTTTTCTTATTTCTTAAAATTTGCATGTAAATATGTAAAGACTATTGCCAACCATATTCAGACCTTCGGCAGGTTGATGTCAAGAACATTAGGTAATTTAAAAACGAGGACATTGGCAACAAAATGTGTTTTTTGCACATTTTTTAAATACCACCAACGGCACTTAAGATTTAAGATGTTTCAACTGTTGCCCAACAAATAATTTTGTGAGTGATCCTAAAATCTGTTAATGAAAAATGTGAAAAAAGTCTCAAAATCCAACAACTGTTGTTTCTCCGGTAAAAATAACCAGATAAACATCAGTAGTTGTATTTTATTAATCCCAGTGAAAAGAGATCACTAGTGAATAGTACCCTTTCAAGTTGTTTTGTGACTAAAAAATGCAAAACACATTTTGAAGTTCAGTTTTGTAGACGTTATCACGTTATTACCTGATAGTATTATGTTATTACCTGATAGTATCACGTTATTACCTGATAGTATATCACATTATTACCTGATAGTATCACGTTATTACCTGATAGTATCAACCATTATTACCTGATAGTATTATGTTATTACCTGATAGTATATGACATTATTACCTGATAGTATCACGTCATTACCTGATAGTATCACGTTATTACCTGATAGTGTCATGTTATTACCTGATAGTATCAACGTTATTACCTGATAGTATCACATTATTACCTGGTAGTATCACGTTATTACCTGATTGTAACATGTTATTACCTGATAGTATCACATTATACCTGATAGTATTATGTATTACCTGATAGTATGACGTTATTACCTGATATAGTATCACGTTATACCTGATAGTGTCACATTATTACCTGGTAGTATCACGTTATTACCTGATTGTAACATGTTATTACCTGATAGTATCACGTTATTACCTGATAGTTATCACGAAATGTTGTAATACAGTGGGATAAAAAATGAATAAAGTAGCAAATTGGCAGTTCTGAGCTTCCTTAACAACATATATTGTGTAAAATAGATGACACAATAGGTCTCCTTCTGGGATACTGTGATGTCATCTAAGCTCTACAGGAGAAAATACAAGGCCCCGCTCCAAAGTTCATCATACAATCACACTGAACTAGCTTAGCTGCTAAGCAAACAACAGCATCAGATAGTATTGGAGTCAAACAGCAATTTATACATTTATGGTGTGCAGTACTACCTGAGCCATAGATGACCTTTAACCCCACAGCTGTGTTTAATCCCAGATCAGTTCTTTGTGTAATTGTTTTGTTGTTGTTAATGTTTAATGCTTACATTCACTGACACCACAGAATGTTTCAAAGTTCAAAGAAATAAAACGCACTCGTACTTATAAATCAATCGCACTAACCATTTTAAAGATGAGTCCCTGATTTTCATTTCACAAAACACGTCTCCACCACATAATGACATCACAAGGTGGAACAGAGCATTTGGAGCTTAGGATATGCAAAAAGCTAAGACCTTCACACAGGAAAACCCATGTGTTTAAAAAAGTTGTAAAGTTAAAAGAACTTAAATGTTTGCGTTGATGTAACTTGACAATATGAGTCAAAGAGAGGAAAGAGAGAAGACAGAGAGAAGAGAAAGGAGAGAGAGAAAAGAGAAGGAGAGGAAATAGAGAAAGGAGAGAGGAAAGAGAGAGAGAAGAGAAAGCAAGAGAGAGGAGAAAGGGAAGAGAGAGAGGAAAAAGAGGAAGAGAGAGAAAGAGGGAGAAGAAGGAGAAAGGGAGAAGAGAGAGAGGAAAAGAGGAAGCAAGAGAAAGAGGGAGAAAGAGAGGAGAAAGAGAGAGAGAAAAGAGAGGGGAGGAAATAGAGAAAGGAGAGAGGAAAGAGAGAGAAGAGAAAGCAAGAGAGAGGAGAAAGGGAGAAGAGAGAGAGGAAAAGAGGAAGAGAGAGAAAGAGGGAGAAGAGAGGAGAAAGGAGAAGAGAGAGAGGAAAAGAGGAAGCAAGAGAAGAGGAGAGAAGGAAAGGAGAGAGAGAAAAGAGAGGGGAGGAAATAGAGAAAGAGAGGAAAGAGAGAGAAGAGAAAGAAGAGAGAGGAGAAAGAGAAAAGAGAGGAGAAAGAGGAAAGAGAGAGAAAGAGAGAAAGAAGAGAAGAAAAGAGAGAAGAGAACAAGAGAAGGAGAGGAGAAAGGGGAGAGAGAGAAAGAGGAGAAAAGGAGAAGAGAGAAAGAAGAGAGAGAAGAGAAAGAAAAGAGGAGAAAGGGAGAAGAGAGAGGAAAAGAGAGAGAGGAAAGAGGAGAAGAGAGAGAAAGGAGAGAGAAGAGAAAGAAAGAGAGAGGAGAAAGGGAGAAGAGACGAGGAAAAAGAGGGAGAGAGAAAGAGGGAGAAAGAGGAGAAAGGAGAGAGAGAAAAGAGAGGGGGATAGAGAAGTGAAGAGAGAAAAGAGATAGAGGAGAAAGGAGAGAGGAAAGAGAGAGCAAAGAGAAAGCAAGAGAGAGGAGATAAAGAGAGGGGAAATAGAAAGAGAGGAGAGAGGGAGAAGAGAGAGGAGAAAGAGAGAGGAAAGAGGTGAGAGATGAAAGAAAGGAGAGAGAGAAGAGAGAGAAGAGAGACAGAGAAGAGAAGAAACAGAGGGAAGAAAGAGAAAACAGGAGGAGAGAGAGAGCAAGAAGCAGGAGAGAAAGAAAGAGAGAGAGAAAAAGAGAAGATGACAAGAGCCTGGGCAGGACTGTGTGAGACTGGAGCAGAGACTGACTCACACTGAAGTTACACATTTAAAACCTTAAAGCAGACGAAGTATATTTACAACAATACAACTTTACCAACAAGAAAAGGCATGATTTATTGCTTATATTCTAAAAAAAAGTAGAACAGACAAAAATCTTCAAAATCATCTTTGTTTTACAAAAGGGTGTTTTTATATTTATAAGCTCTTGACACAAATGAAAACAAGGAATTTCAAATGCCCACACAAAGAGAACGGTATCCTGTTATTCATAAGGCTATGCAGCGCTGTTCTTCTCCAGATCATTTTGACCTGAACTTTGCAGGTTTATCAACTTCTTTGTAGTCTTTTATTTTAGCTTTTTTCTGACACTTCACATATAGATTTCTGGTAATGTATGCAACACAAAAAGTATTTTAGACACCTTAAAAAATATTGAATAAAAGGAAACAAACTAGTTGAGGTAGAGCAGCAGTTTGCTATGTTTTTCATCAGTTTTCAAAAATTGCACTCATTGTACAGAATGACATCTGGGACCACCCTCGAAAAAGTTCATGTTGATGGGATCAGAGGATTTTACGAAGAAACGAAGATAAAACGGGAGATTACAATAAGAGAAGTTAGACACTTGTGGATCTCATGATTCCAGTTGTCCAAGTTTTTTGTGGAGCTGTGATCATTGTTTAAAATGAGCAACAAGTCTTTGCAGGGAAGGAGGGTCAAAGTGAAAAAGGGCTGGTAGTAAAAAAGTTAAAATCTTTAGTAAAGTTGGGGTAGCTAACTTTTTTAGCTGTAAATGAGTAAACTTTGTGTTTTCCACCAAAAAGTCTCTGATAAATGCAGTAGTTTGTGAAAAAATGAGACCCCAGAGTACTCTCTGAATCAAATAATAAAGGATTTTAGTTTTAATCAGGAGCAGAATGCAGCTCTCTGATTGGCTGAGCTTGGGTGGTCATCTCCAGTTTCACTTTAAAGAGAAAAAAGAGGGTTCTAAGTAACAATATTGATATTAACAATGTGTGGAAGGATTTATGATAGAAAGTTTTCCGATTTAAAACTTAAATTGTGTTTGCAGTGTGAAAATCACCTACCTCATCTTTGATGATAAACTACTATTAAACAGAGTTGGCAAGTAACAAAGTATTTTTACTCAAGTACTTAAGTAGTTTCTAGAGCATCTATACTTTACTTGAGTATTACAAAATCTATTGACTTTTTCTTACATTTTTCTAGAAGTAACTGCACTTTTTACTCCCTACATTTTAAAAACAAGTTCATTACTTTTTAAAGTCCAGAAATACCTGCTTCTGCCATGTATTACAGTAAAGGTGGGGTAGCAGGTTTTCACGCCACAAAACTTGAAACAAGGTCCAACAAGTTCTTATAGCTCTCAGAAATCCTTCAGCACAAGGTAATGTCCATGTTTTGTCTGCAGTTAAACTTTAAAACATATTTTACAGATGGCAAAATGAGACTGGAGGCGACCACTCCTGCACAGCCAATCAGAGCGCTGCATTTAGCTCTTAAAGAGAAAAAAAATGCCGTTCATTTTCATTTGGACAGTACATAGAGATGGGATTTTTGTCACAATCTGCAACTCATGCAATATATTTTTTGGGAGAAAGACCAAGTTTATTCATTTACAACTACAAAAGACAAGTATCCCACCTTTAAAGATGTTTAAACAAATTAACATATGAAAACAGTAAAGCTTTATGATTTCTAACAAAAGATTATATATTTGTGACATGATTCAAATCAGATGAATTATAATTAATGTACTGTAAAGCCCATATTACACTCAACAACATTACAAACCAACTTTGTGCACTGCAAAACTGTTTGGTTAAATGTTAAAACCTGGATTTCATCTTTATTTTGCCTTTGTTGTTGTTGTTTTTTTTTTATTTTTTTATTAAATGGTTTTACTTAATGTCTATAGATTTTCATGACCAAGTGAATAAACAGTAATTCATTTTACACAAGACCTTATTTCTACTTAGCAAGTGACGAAGCTAACAGATTTCAAACTACAAGCAAATGTTGAACAAATTAATCAAATAATACTAAATGTGTTCTGAAGCATAATAATGGATTAACATAGCAATTTAGTAGTTCAAGAACGGATAAATGTAAAAGACAGATTTTACCACTACTAGTTTAGCGAAGTAAAAAACTCAAAAAATGAAAAATCACCCTCAGTCTGTCAAAAGCAGATGCTGATCAAGACAACCACACAACTCAACAAAGATTCGATCGTCAGAATATTCACAAAGTTGTGTAAGTCACAGAGTAAGTTATGATTCCGACGTTTCTATCAATTTGACATTATTCTGTTTTGTTAAAATCCTCCAACGATTAGTTACACTGTTTGATGGTAACTGTCTTTCCTCCGCTAACTCCGCCCACCAGTATTGACGAATGTTTTACATCAAGTCTATTTTTTTCTTGTTTCAATACATTTGTTCTTACTTCAAGTCAAATTAGTTGCCGGTGAAGTAAAACTTTTACAAATTTGAGTCAAATCTCTTGAAAAGAATCAGAAATGTCTTACAACAAGCAAAATAAGTGGCCAATTTCTAGTATTAGTAGTAGAGACTAGAGAATAACATTTGTCACTGTGATAGTACTTTTTACTTTTTGTATATTTACACATATTTACTTTCATACTTTAACTCAAGTAAAGCAGTTCCATTGACGGGCCCAGGTTACTTTTTGAGTTTTTCCTCTCTGAACTTCTTGTCAACCCTGGACCTTTGACAGATTTGGCGTCACACGCGGCAGTCCTCATTATTCACCTCCACACCTGACGTGCTTCTGTTAGCATCAGCCGACCTCTGCAGATAGAGAGATAACGGTGGTACGATTACATAGCTGCTCCCACAGTAGGTGAAAGGTACTGCTGCTTGTGTGGACAGGGACCTTTGACACACTTTCATAAGAAGACAAGTCGCAGGATCACAACAGCGATGATGACGATGCACTCTCGTTTTACGCGCAAGTCGTATAGTTTTTGCCTCAACGCTCGAATGGGACAGAATTATCAAGCATTTGTGAAAGTAGGTTAACGGGAGCAAAAATGTGACTCATGTTTTATTTGCGCGGCCTAGGTAAACACTAGAGATGTCTGTAAACTTTGATTGACCCTACGGCGTCTGAGTTTTTCGTTTTACAGATTTTATTCCTGAAATGGCGACAGTTACGACTTGATTAATGACAACCTTTTGCTTTGTTCATGACTTGAGCATTTCTTGTGTTTTGGGTTTGTTTTAATCATGAATTACCTGAGCTGTGGAAGAGTAAATGTGGCTCCTCATCACGTTGTTTCGTCCGTCGATCAGAATCACATCCGAACCATCGCATTTCTTCTGAATTTACGGTGATAAAGTTCTTTCATCCAAAGTTTTCAGCGTTCTGTCTAAACTTTACCCAAACATCCATCTTCTTGACCTTCCGTTACCACGACAATGGAACAATTGTACTTCCGACTCACGGACGGAATATATGACGATATAGCAGTGCTGCAACACCCAATATATAATAATACATTTTATTTCTATAGCGCTTTTCTAGACACTCAAAGACGCTTCACAGACAAAGTTAAACAAAGGTACAATACATAAAAACAGTTAGTAATTACGACATTAATCAATCATTAAAGCACATTTAAACAGATGGACCCATCTGTTCAGATTTTTCCTAACAGTGGTGAGGTCGGTGCAGTCTCTGTCCCAGAGGGCGGGGGCAGTAATGGAGAAGGCTCTGTCGGCCCAGGTTTGGAGCTTGGTCCACAGAACAGCACTCATGTCTCCATGATGTAGTTGGCTCGGTCAGGGCCTTAGCAGGAGAGCAGGTGCAGTTGAACAGATGACACAGGATCAGATGAAACTTCTATTGTTTCAGTAGGTGACAAGGCCAGCCCCTCAAAATATTTCTCTGGAAAATCTTCTGCTGCAGCAGAAGTAAAAGTTCTGTAGCTTTTCAGATGTCCAAAGCTAGCAAAGTGTTCCGTCCTCGGAGGTCGGTACTCGGAGTGATGCTTTCTCCGAGTGTTGTGTGTTCCAGTGGTTAAGTCGAGATTAGTTTTACAGTAATGAGCCAATCAAATAACAGTACGCAAAAACAGCGTATTATTACCATGGTTTCAGGCCTTTTTTGTGTATTTATGTTACGGCGTACATTTAGCACGATACGAAAAGCGTAAAATACACGAGTTTTGGTTGAAGCCACATAGGAATATTTTCTTTAGGTTTAACGGGTAAATTTAGACTTCAAGTTACTAAAATGGGTAAGTTTAGGTCTGCGGCTTCGGGTAGGTTAAGATTAGGATGAGGATTTTGTTAATATTCATAAATAAGAACACGTCTTAACAACCACCATTGAAATGAACTGGGACTTTGACACGTGACAAATTTACGCAAAACAGCCGTGAACTGGTGCTAATCATACGTAATTTACATGTCCTGTAAAGTCGTGGTAAATGTAGGTACGCTTTCTGTGAGATCGGGCTCGCTCATGAGTGACAGAAAAGTCTGGTCTACCTGATGATTCTTAACACACAGTGCCAGAGCCGGACCTTCCAAAAGACTCTGGAACAGTTTGGACACAAATACACGTTCTACATCTCATAAGCTCTCAGCCATCTTTATTTTGTATCAATAGGACAAGTACTGGCTGATGAACTAATAGTACGTCTGCAGGTTTAATCACAAAAGTTACTGTGGCGAAATACGACTGATTTCTGCACATTTCTGTTGAATCATTTCAAAAGCCACATAAAACATGAGGCTGTTTGTCTCGAATAAGTTTCAGACTTTAGTATCTCTGTCAATAAAGTCCAGCGCGATGATGCAGCTTATCAGATGTTCCAGCGTCAGTGTGAAGAGGGAAGGTCATGGTACCATTGTCCTACCTTTCCCTAACCTTACCCTTTACCCCATAACCCTTTCCCTCATTTTACCCGTTAGCTTAAATTAATTACCGTCACTCTGCACCAGACTAGCATTTATCAGGAAGGAATCACTTTCACTGTTGCAATCATGGCACGATCTGGGTCAGGAACTTAGAGTTGGGCTAACTAACTTTTATAGTTACAAATGAGTAAACTTTGTGTTTACCACTAAAAAGTATATGATAAATCCAGCTCTTTGTGAAAAAACTAGACCACTGAGTATTATCTGAACTGAAATATTAAGAGTTTTAGTTCTAATCAGGGACAAATGCAGCGCTCTGATTGGCTGAGCTGGGGTGGTCCTCTCCAGTTTCACTTTGTTGTTTTTAAAAAGATGTTTATAAGCCGTAATTGCAATCAAAATGATTACATGTCGATACTCGGCATGTGTTGAAGGGTTCGAGAGAGGAAGTTGTCAAATATAAAACCTACATTTATAGAAATAGAAAAATTGATAAATCAAGTAAAAAAAGAATTAATCAAATAGAAATTGAAAGAGTGAGTAACACAAAATTCTTGGGAATAAACACTGATGAAAAACTAAATTGGAAAGTACATATACCTTATCTTAAAACTAAAATATCAAAGATTATTGGTATAATGTGTAAAGTTAAAACTTTTGTTAACCAAAAGTCACTATATTTATTGTTATTATTAACTCCTTAATTCTTCCATATCTAAATTATGGTTTGGAAGTATGGGGGAATAATTACAAAACAACTATACAATCAATCTTTATGCTACAAAAAAAAAAAGCCATTAGAATTGTGCCAATTACTATGCCCCAACAAACCCATTATTCATCAAATTAAATGTGTTAAAATTACATGATCTTGTAGATTTAAATACTGCAACAGTAATGTACAAGGCTCATAACCACAAGCTCCCGGACTGTCTCCAGAGAGATTCAGACTCAGAGAAACTACATAGAATCTAAGAGGAACAGGTTTTTATTATAAACAGAAGGTTAGGACAAATACCAAAAGTAGATGTGCCTCAGTGAGAGGAGTAAACCTTTGGAATAGTCTGGACGACTCATTAAAAACATCCACTTCACTAAAGGCATTTAAGAAAATATTTAAAATGAATGTAATAGCCAATTATAAACAATTAGAAACAGCACATACAGTTTAATCTAAAGATCAAATTGCACTGATTAACGTTACTTTTGACCGTCCTGTCTCCATAAGAAATGAAACATATAAATAATAATTTGAAGATTACCAGTAAAGCATTCCTAAAATACCAAGCTCAGCTTTTACCAAGTTGATGATGTGCATTTGTGTCTCTGTGCCACATTTTGGTATCCTTATTTTTTTCCTGTGTAAATGTGTGGAAATAGGGTTTTTGGCTTCGATAAGTGTTACACTTCTGCCTAAACCAGGGGTCTGCAACCTTTCACAGCAAAAGAGCCATATCAAAGCAAATCAAAGTCAGAAAGAGCCGCAACTATTTAGTTCCCTCTCAGTACCCCTCGGAGGGTCGAGAAGCAAAATCTGGGGGTTGCGAGATGATTTCAAGATGTGATTTTACAATTAGAACTTGGTTTTTAATCTGTTTTTCTAACTTAAGCATCAGGCTTGACTGGATTTTGGTCATATCAAGCTACAAAAATGTAAAAAAATAAAAGCATTTTGCCCATTTTAAACTGTTTTCCAACTTGAAATTTCTAAAGACATCCATTTTACATTGCTGTGGGGGTCGTGAGTTGGTACATCGTTATTTTGTGGATCTTGGTCTAACAGAACAGAGTAGAATAGTAAAGAATAGTCTTGAACTTTTTTATAGAATAGTTCCTCAATTTCATTTGAATCTCAAAGAGCCACACTGATGTCTTCAAAGAGCCACATGTGGCTCTCGAGCCGCAGGTTGCAGACCCCTGGCCTAAACCCTTTCAGTCATTTCAATGTAAAATGTCTTGTAGTATGTCAAACTTACATTTTTGGCTGTGTGACTGAAGAAACAAATAAACTAACTAAACTAAACATTTAGTTTGCAGTGTAAAAATCAGCTACCCCACCTTTAACAGAAGCTTTTCACGTTAAAACAAAAACTTGTCATGATAAAGCAGAAAACTTTTGAATGCAATATGTCGCCGTAGAAAGCACTGCATTGTGGGAGAAAAACTATTTGAAGGGAAAACGTCCAACAGCGACCGAGTCAGTCTGTTGGGACAGAGGAGCTTTGAGCTGCTCTGGGGTCTCATTTAGAAAACTTTGCCTGGATTTTTCACTGAAAGTATCAACAGAACACCAAATCCTGCAAACTTGACCATTTCTCACATCTCTCAACATAAATGTCTTTCTATCTTTTCTCTAAAACCTCAGAGACATAAAGTTGAAAATGTTTAAATTGGATTGCTCAATACTATGTCAAGTTGTCTTTTTGTAAACCACAAACTTAAAGTGTCATATGTAATATTTTTGTACCCACGCATGCTTTGTAAATAAGACACCTTGTTAATTAATTAAACTTATGATTTTGAGTGTTTCCCACAGAATTATGCAAGTGCTGAAACTGTTCTGTTTTAGTGGATTTGAACAAACATCATTTGTATTTAACATGATTTAGTGCTTCTGCAACAAACACAAAGGTTTGGGAAAATCCTTTGGTCTTTATTGTACATTAACTCTTTCTAATACATTTGGACAAAGAGAAGACAAGGACATAAAGTGTTTGTGACATTTAAAGAAATCTCCTTTTTTTTTTTTTAACCAAGGAGTTTTATGGAGCAGAAACTGTAAACTAACAGAGCAGAATCTTGTAACAAACACAACAGGACAAATTTCAGGTATTTTTTTTTTACAGAAAGATTTCTTACAGTTGAGAGGAAAGCACATGTTTCTTGTCGCCAAATGCAATCATTTCGTACTTTGTGATTCTACGACAATGCTGCGCTGTGATTGGTCCAGACTTACAATGCTGCGCTGTGATTGGTCCAGACTTACATGCTGCGCTGTGATTGGTCCAGACTTACAATGCTGCGCTGTGATTGGTCCAGACTTACAATGCTGCGCTGTGATTGGTCCAGACTTACAATGCTGCGCTGTGATTGGTCCAGACTTTAGATAGAGTCTCTAGATTTTGTGAGAACTTGTTTAGTTTAGTAGAGCCTGGTTATCACATTTGTTACACATTTATTTGGAGAATGGATTAGCTTGTCATAAAGCCATAAAAATGATCAAATCTCTTCTCCGAGCACGTGAAGAGATTATGAAACATAAACATTTGTTTCATAATGTTTACGATTGAACTATTATAAAACTACATTTGTTGACAGTTATTCAAATGATTGATTAGTTGTGATTATTAATTACTCTGCACTCTTAAAACAGACAACATGTGTTATTTTTTAACACATTTGTGTGTCTAGTTAACACATTAATGTGTCAAATGATTCAGCATATTTAAAATCTAAGTGTCATTTATTCTTCTCTATGTAATTCTAAATTGTGCTTGAACACCTTTAACAAAGCACTTCATCTCGTTGTGGGAGGCGGGAATCGAACCTGGGATCTTTGCACTGTGAACCATGTGTGTTACGCACTCAGCCACTGAGTCATCTACTGAGATGAGACATCTGACTCATTTTATGTTGTTGTGTGTCCTACAATCTGATTGGTCTGTAGGTTAACACAAAGATGTGTTGTTTGTCCTAGTTCAGGGCTTAAAGCAAAACAAATTTATTTGACTGAAAATTTCACGCTTTTCGTTAAAATTTCATTTGCATTTTAATCGTAATAATACAGTGACATCTATGTTTTAAGGAAATGGGTGTGATCTTAGTGATAATACATTTACAGCTAAGGTATGATAATTGAGATCGATGTGATAAGGAGAAACTTGTGATGAGAAATTTTGAGTTGAGATGAGAAATGTACATAGGGTAAATTCTTGCATAAAAGAGGTGTTCTTCCCCAGAAACTTTTGCTGAAAACAGAAGTAATTTCCTGCATTTTGGTGTATTTTAGAGGAATTTATTCTGCTTTTCTACAAGTGCAGTTCTTGGCCATGGTATATGATATGTTACTATTATTATCGTGTCGGATTTGGACAAAGAATTCACTTTTTAATATGAATAAATCGACAGAACGCCTGACGGGCCATGTTAGATACAGATATCAGTTATTAGCCACTTATCAGATAACGTTTAAGAAAACATCACTAATGAAAATGTTCCGATATTTTTTTAATTGACTGAAATCCGTCACAGTGACTGACAACTTTAAGCCCTGTCCTAGTTACACAGTTAACACAGGTTTGTGCTGTGCGTCCTGCGATGTGATTGGTTAACAGGTTAACACAAAGATATGTTGCGCTAGTTTACACAGAAAATTCTAATTTCTACACAGTCTTCAATATTTTAACACAACATGTGTTAAAACAGTTGTAACACAAGAATTGTGTCAAAATTAACACATCTGTTTTAAGATATATTTGCTTTTCTGTTAAGTTAAAGCATTCAAGATAAAAAAAATAGCTTATGCTTTTGCGAGAGAGAGAGACAGAGAGAGAGAGAGAAAGAGGGAAAGAGTGAGAGGGAGAGAGACTGAGAGAAGGAGTGAGAAAGGGAGCGAAACGGAAAGGCAGAGGTTACAGAGAGTAAGAGAGGTGAGTGGAAGCACAAATAGAGAAAAGAGAGGAAGGAGAGAATGAGAAAAGAGAGAAAAGAGACAAAAGAGGATAGGGCAAGAAAGAGAAGAAAAAAGAAAAGAGTGAGAGAAAAATAGTGGAGAGAATGAGCAGGGAGAGAGTTAGAGAGAGACTGGTGAGCTGGAAAAAGGAGAGAATCAGAGAAAGAGAATGAACGAGAGAGAGGGAGAAGAGAGAGAAAGAGGTAGAGAGAGATTGTGAGCAAAAAGAGAAGAAGAGAGAGGGAGCAGAGGAGGAAGAGTGAAGAAGAGAAAGAGAAGGGAAAGAAAGAGGAAAGTGGGAGAAGATAAAAATGGAGAGAGAGAGATGAAGAGGAGAAAGAGTCAGGGAGAATGTGAGCAAGAGAGAGGGGAGAGAGAAGAGTGAGAAAGAGAGAGAGGGAAAGGAAAAAAGAGAGACAGAGAAGAGAGAGAAGAGAAAAAAGAAAGAGAGAGGGAAAGAAAGAGGAAAGCGGGAGAAGGGAGAGAAGAGAGAGAAAAGGAGAGAGCGAGACGAGAGAAGAGCAAGAGAGAAAAAGAGAATGGAGAGAGAGGACGGAGGTAGAGGGGGAGAGGAGAAAGAATAACAGACAACTTAAAGGCTAATTATACTTGCATTTTTAGGTTAAACTATCCTGTTACTTTTCACAGTGACAGGCCAAATATTGAGCTATTACTGCATGTCTGAGTTATCTTTATTACAGCGAAAAAAAACGTCTAATCACGCTGTCGTTACGGCTGCCAACAAAAGATTCTTCCAAGGTTCTTTTCGGCGCTGATAAACTGAGCACACCATCGTTGTGTCACAGTGACGCCGCCGAGATAAGAGGCCATGGTGTTTTGACGCCAGGCATTATCCAACGTGACCATTAGTTTAGCTTTTCTAACCGCCTTTATGGAACACTACAAACTCAAATTACAACGTTAGATATTATGACTGCATCAGATTTGTGGTGGGGTTTTACAAGTCAAGTTAAAGGTGCTATACCTGATTTTTTGCTTCCTTAAAGATTTGTAAACCGTCCACATGTTTTGCTCACTTACCTAATGCATTTCTGAGCCTCCAAATGGTTCAGCGGCCCAAACAGCGCAAGTCTTGGCTCTTTCAATGCTTTGCCGTAACTTGATGGGTGATTTACAAAATGAGACTGACAAAGGGGAAACGCAGTGGTTTGAACAGGACATTATGAGACGAAAAGGAGCGGGTTGTCTTCTGTTGTGAGTTTTAAGCACGCGCCCTCTGGATGCTAGCTTATAGAAAACAACGGAGCGACTCAATGCGCATCAGCTTTAATTATGAATATGTTATTTTATAATAAGACCGTTCGCTCTCCAGCGATTCATAAGTGCAATACAAAACAAATATCCACCACCGCATTGGCCAGTAGAGTGAAGTTTTTCATGTCAACAGGTTCACAGACTCACCCCTTCTTCACGTCCGCCCAATACGTCTGTCTAAAGTCCTGCTCAGTCCCGATGGACAATCACAAAATCAGCTGTCCCATCTTTCACTCTGTCCCGAAGAAGCTGCATTATAACTTCAGCTTCAAAACTTGTGCATCGGGACCTGCACATGCCTACGCACAACTAGGTCTATTATGTATTTAGCAAAGAAGATCACATGATTTAGAAAGTATTTTGAGATTTAGATCAATGTTTGTGGTTTGATCTAGTCAGTGGCTCGTTAGTTTGTTGATTAGACAATTATTCTACTAATAGGCTCTGGTCTGAAATGCGGGACAGCAGCTGTCTCGATAGGGATGAATAAAAAAGGGACATATAGCAGGACGTCCCGCCCAAATCGGGACGGTTGGCAACAACAGCTGTTAGGAGTGAGATGTGCCAGCATTGACAGTTAGCCACAATGCTAACAACAATAAAAGACGAAGTTCATGGATTTCAGTGAACAAATGGCACATTATTGGACACTTTGAACTAATGTGTACTTGTATAGACAATTCAACAAGACAATTGTGCTGGGAAGACATTGATTTCATTTTTATTTTAATTGTAAAATAATCGGGCATATTGCAACACAACCCCCAGTGCTGTCAGTATGTTGGAACAACCTAGCGTCTGTTCTAGTCTCTTTGGGGCGTACCGATCATGGTTTTATCCCGTGTCAGTATTGGTATTGACGAGTACTCATTTCAAATGACTGAACCGATACTACCCTGCATTGTCGGGAACCCAGAAGCAGCCCAGAAGTTGAGCCAAGCCTTTCAGCTAAAATGAGCCGCATTCAGACAGACTTTTAATAATGCAAACTGATGAGGACTAGTGTGAAAACATGCATTTAATGTGTAAATGTGTAGATTTAATGTGTAAATGTGTTGTATTGTCATAAATGTTTGTGAAATGTCAGCTTATGTCAAAAGTATAATGGTGTTACATTTTAACAGGATGCAAGAAGCAAAGATGAGGAGAAGACATGAAAATATAGAAGCAGAAAGAGAAAGGAGAAGAAACAACAAGACTTTGGAAAAAAAGAGAGATAAGACAATCTCAGAGATCCTTGAAAAGTGGAGGAGCTACAGCAAAGGTAGAAATGGAGAGAAAAACAAATGAAATGCAAATATGGAGTGAAATATATTTTGATTATAGAAAATAATGAGAAGAGACACTGATAAATCATTGGCAGACAGTAGATTAATGTTTGTGCAGGCCACCGAGGATTGGTGTGAGAATCTGTAAAACTGGCTTGTGTTCATGTGACGTCACAACATTCTCCAAACCAGTTTGGAGCTAAAATGACTTTTGTTTAAAGTTGCTTTGTTTTTGAAATGCAAAGTGAGTGCAGGGTGAGGTCTAGTCATCGATAAAAATCACCAGGTTGAAAATGTAAAACAACAAAATGTGAAACAACTTTTCAGAGCTTACTTACAATGTGATCACATCACGTCATCACAATTTAGAAGTGAACAGAACCTATTGGTTCCAGACCATAAGAGAATACAAAACATTTGCAGAGATAATTAGGTCTACTTATTTTTTTCAGGAATTAAACTAATGTTTATTCTCAAGGGAGAAGAAGAGCCATTCTCATACTTTACTTTTTAATTAGTATAATACATTATTATTTTTTTTTAATTCAACTGATTTATCAAAAAGTTTTTTAATTTACCTGACTTCACCCTACAGACAAACTCCCGTGTTACATCTGAGATGTTTCATTTAGCCTTTACAGTGGAAGGACTGTAATTAAACTAACTTTAAAAATGGTCCAAAAGCAGAGCTAGCTAGTGACGCTAACAGGCTAACATGCTAAAACTGTTGTTTTTATTACATATCATGGAAGTATAATTAGAACTGGAAGATGAGCCCAAGATGGCGGCCCGTTGTTTTCAATGGCTTCTGCTCATTGGCGCATTGATGCCGAAAAAGATTTTTTCTTCCGCGTTATTTCCTGGAATTGACTCCAATTCGGCAAGTGACTCCGATTGGGGAGTGACAAGGTGGAAATGAGAATAGAGGAAAGAGATTAAATGAGAATATACGTAACACAGTTAGGCTATGTTTAAGGACAAAATGACCATTATATTTGACTCAATTTTTTTTTTTTTTTTTAATCTAAATACATAAGAGTTACATTGCTTTTGAGTCTAGTTTACAAAAGCCATTATTATTAACCTACTGATTAATTTGAGTAAAATACGAGTATCTTTAGTTTACTTCTTTAGTCATTATGAAGCAATATTTGGTATCGGACCTGGTATCGGTATCCAACCCGTTCTCACAGGAAAGCGTACATATGCTACGACATTACAGGACATGTAAATTGTGTATGATTAGCACGATTTCAATGCATTTTTTGCGTAAATATGCCACGTGTCGCAGTTCATTTCTAAAGTGGTTGTAAAGATGTGTTCTTATTTATGAATATTAACAAAATCCTTATCCTCATCTTAACCTACCCCAAGCCCTAATTTTACCCATTTTAGTAACTTACCTGTTAAATCTAAAGAAAATGTCGTGGCAGAGACTTACCCCGCCCACAACTGAACCTCAAACAGGCTCGCAAAAGTGGAAGATGCCTTTTAAGCCAGAGGCCTTTTAAGAGACGCCCAGTGGGTGTGAACAGACATTGATTGACAGCACCAAATATGGGCAGTGAGCTTGTTGTGAGTGATGTGAGTTTTGTGTGGGAGCGATCCTGACATGCGGAGAAGTTCACAGTTCTGAGGCTGTGCACAGGTCTAGTTTCTTACTTGCACGTCAAGATTCTTTTTTATTCATTTTCAGACATACTGTAGCCTATGCATGAAGCCTTTGCTTTAGCCTACATAAGCACATGGGCTTACGATGTGAACATGTGAGTATTTTCTAAAACTGAAAATGAGAAAAATAAAACATTGAAACGAGCATCGAACCTGCGCGCCTTTACATTTTTGCACATAACTGCTGCAAAATCATCGAGCTTGCACAATAATGTTCAAAAAAGTCCTGGAAACTGTAGATATTTCCATTTTGACCCCATATACACAGTTTTTCAGTGAAAAAAAAGTTGATTCTGCGTTTAGTTTCTCTTAAATATTAAAATGATCTATTCAAAGTAATGGGTCAGCTAATGCGGGCTATTGTTGTTACTTTGTCAAAACTTTTAACAATTTTTTTCTAAATAGGAACAGACGGGTAACAATATCATTTCAAACTGATGAAATTGAATCAAAGTACGGATGTTCCCCACTCAAGCAAAAGTACAACTCCAAAAATGTCTGATGAAGGCATTTGAGTTTTAGCCTTTTGTTCCAGCACACTCTTTAGATCGGATGTGCGTGTCTCTCACAGTGAAAGCACAAAGTTATGTGGAGCTTCGGAATAAGAAATTGGTTTTGCAGTGAAAGAATTATAATTGTTTGAGTGTAATTTTGTGGTAAATGATTAGAGATGGGAAAGTTTGGGGGATTTTAACTTGTTATAGTCATTTTAGCCTGGTCATTTTATTTAATTTGTTTCTAGTTTTAGTGTAAAGTGAGCAAATGAGCAAATATCAGGTCAAAACAGAGACAAATCTCTACATTTAAAAATGTGACTACCATTTGTTTGCTAAAAACTAGAAAAACTGCATTTTATTGATGTTAGCATTGAGGCTGACCTTTCAGAGGTTCAGAATGCAAGAAGTGTGCAAAACATGTACTAGACTTCATCAAATAGTAAATATTAAATAAAATATTTGTGTTTGTTTACATTTTTAAAGAAGTAAAAATGTTTAAGCATTTTAAGTTTAGAATAAAAGTGAAGCAACAACTTTCAAGGAGATTTAGGAAATTCTGTGGTTCTCTAAATGATTTTTTTTTTTTTTTTTTTTGCACCACAGGTCTGTGGTTTGGAAAGTACATTGGTTTTCTGTACTCATACACACACATACAGATGATCACACACTCCAAGAAATAAAAAATTTGCTTTAATGGTTGCACTGTTGAGCACATGAATTGAGCGCAATAAGGCTGTAGTCGACCAAATAAATTCTTGGTTGACTAAAAACATGTCCCATCGGCTGATTAATCGACAAAAGTGGGCGTGGCAAAGGCTCTGAAGCTAAAAGTAGAGTTGTCAAAAATATTACAAATTAGTGTTAAAACTGGTGTAAAAATTAGAGACTCATTTGAACAAATACAGATAACATTAACGGGACAAATATTTGAACAAAATCTGATATTTTCTGCAAAGAAAAAATAAATTAATAAAAAATTACATTTTCTGAAAAGTTTTTTAATAATCTTGAGTTTCATCAAAACTTGGATTTTGTGTTGAAAATGTGAGTCTATTGAATAAAAATCTGGCTTTCTTGAAAGAACATTCTAATTCTCATTGTGATTTGAGAATCAAGTTTTTTCTTAGTATCAAAATGTTAGTTTTTGTGACAACTCTGCAAGAAACTTTGCTCCAAAAGACAAATAATATTATGTAGTTCATGCAAAAATTCTAGTTTAAAGAATTTAATTTATTTAACCAGGGAAGTCCCACTGAGATTCAGAATCTCTTTTGCAGGGGAGCCCTGGGGGAAGGGTCAGGGGAGGCATTAATGGACATGTTTTTAGTTGTAGGAGGAAACCTACACAGACACGGGAAGAACATGCAAACTCCACATAGAAAGGCCCCGGGCGGCCCGGGAGTCGAACCCAAGACCTTCTTGCTATGAGGCCAGAGCGCTAACCGCTGCGCCATGAAAAGAGAAAATGAATCGGAAACAGTGTGTTTAAATAAAAAAGGCAGTTCAGACCAATGATTCTGCTACTGTTGAATACAAATTCCTTATAATCTAAATAAAAGAATTAGTCGACTAATAAAATTTTCCTAGCGGAAACAACGATCCGCTGGTAGCCTATACCAGAACTAGTCGCACCGTGAAAAGGGCCTATTGACATTACTTTAAAATGTAGCAAGTAGAAAGTACAGATATTTTTTTGAAAATGGAAGAAGTAAAAGTAAAAAGCCACCAGATTTTGTAATACTAAAGTATAACATACAGATGCTCAAGACAACTTAATACAGTACTTGAGTAAAAATAGTATACTTATTTACTTGCCATCTCTCTGGCCCATACACTTCCCTCCTCTACCTCGTTACAAAAGAGGCGGCGCTAGGACCCGGGGCCGGCAGGAGGGCGTAGTCTCGCGCCGGTAGAAGAGGAAGCTCGCGCCTGCTCAGTGCACCGGCGCGCGCACATCCCACATCCCCCGCGAGGCTCCTCCTGACAACACGAGCGATGCGAGCAGGAGCGGGAGGCTGCGAGGAAACCGCCTGACTCACTACACTACAACCCCGCTACAACCTCCTCTCTTCCTCCGCCGCCGTCCCCCCGGAGCCCCCGCGTGCGTCTAGCTTTAGCCCGGGCGCCCTTTCTCTCCACAACCAGCACCACCAGCAGCAGCAGCAGCCATGTCGGTGCTCGCCCTCCAGGAGTACGAGTTCGAGCGCCAGTTTCAACGAGGACGAGGCTATTCGATGGATGCAGGAGAACTGGTGAGACACACACGCCGACACCATCGCTTCTGTCTGCGGGAGAGAGGGAGCCATGTGTGCGGGCGAGCTCGCGGCGCCTCGCACATGTAGCAGCAGCAGTTGCAGCAGTCAGGATTAATGCCGCTGATATCCTATTATATCATCACTCCGACCGTAGCATCATCGCTAAATGTCTTCCTCTGACACACACAAACTAATTGCGTAGGCCTATTAGCCTTCTGACTGTCAGTGTGATATTAAACCAGAGATGGCCGACGACTACTACAGCATCCTGTTACGATACTTCATCATTTGCTAGTCGCCCTTGCTTTTTTTTTCTCCTGTTTTATAGCGGTCACAAACGATCTCGTAAACTAAAGGTCATTCGTAGTTTTTTTTGGCACCTGCCTTTGAGAATGAGTGAATAGCTGTATCGCATTCCGTTGTGCTGAATCATGTGTAGGATAGTCAGACTTCATCTGTTTCTTGGAATGAGATTGGAGTTAGGTTGTGAGTAAATGATAGGGCTTGGGAAGAAATGTTTTCGGACCAGTATTGTGGTTGTGATTTGCGATGTACGTCTTAATAATAGAATTTTCTGGAAGAATGGACAAAATTACGTGTCTACGAACTTACAGACCAATTTTATTTTCACAAGTGAGGTAAAACGCGATGTATTCTTTGATGCAGAAAATCACAGGTGTTTTGTTCGTGATGATGACACTTTCACAGTGCTAGACTAGTTCTGGTTCCTTCTCATTCCGTTCATTCCTTAGGAGGTATTTGCCAAGATGTGCTGAGAGTTATGAAAGAAACTAATCAATATTTTAAATTCACAACGGATTTCAACTAGGGCTGGGCAGTCTGGGGAAAAATATAATCACAATGTTTTTTTTCCATTATTGATCAATCTCGATTCCACTTTGTTTAACCTTTTCACAAACAAATGAAAAATGCCATTCATGAACATAAACAAAACTAAAACTTTTAGTACATCCCTTTTATTAGATTTTTTTAAATCAATATTCTGGCTCAAGGTTTGATTTTTGCTCCAAACTACACATTTTTACTGACAAAAGACCCACCACCAAATAATTGACGATTTGTTTCGATCTGATCTCGATCTCTCGATTAATAGCCCATCTCTAATTTCAACTAAATGACGGAAATAGAAAGTCATTGTCAGGCTACAGTTGGCCACGCAATGAGGAATATTTTCGTCATTGGCAGGGAAAGAGGGCTAACAATAATTAAATTTAGGTTAGGCTTCGAGACACAAGCAGCACATATGTTTTTCCCTGGTGAAGTATTTACCTCGTATGTGAAGTCTGGACATGTTGCAAGTGATTACTGATTGCAACTTTGTGCTTTGTGCCAAGTAAATGTTGAATTATTTCAGTGCATTTCTGCAAATTCTCTACAGCAGGGGTGTCATCTCATTTTGGTCCGGGGGCCACATACAGAGCTACATGAGCTCAAGTGGGCCGGAGCACAAAAATCACGGCATAAATTTGAAAATATAAAAAAAATGTGTAGATAAAAATGTGCTAAACAAGTGCAATACGAACAAAAGACATTTTCTTCAATAAAAAAGGTAGTAACAAGCTGAGGCTTAAGTAATTCAAGTTGTGCAATAACACATCACAATAGTTGACAAAATATGTGCAAACAAAGCTCAAACAATGTTTGTCATGTGTCACAGCAGAGCTCATAGCAGAGCAGATGACATGGAAGGTCTGAGCTTGGACTATTTTAACAATATAGCTTTGAACAATAAAGAAAACATCTGTAAGAAATGTTCCAGGTCACATCAATGACAGAAATCAAAGCCAAGTTAGACCTCCAGTTTAACCAGGAAAACAAGGCCACTCTCATGGCAACTTGCTGATCAAGTCAACACCTTAATAAAACAGTAACTACGTGATTAATTTCCACAGACTTGCAGCACAATGCTTCTTGGTGCAATAAACAGTGAAATATCCAAAATCACCACTTCCAGCAACTAAAACTTTCTGCCTGAACATCGCCACAACACCTGACTGTTCCCAAGCATCAAGGGTTCTCCTGCGTAACATCAAACTCTCGTCAACGCCACAAGTAGCCTAAATACTGCCAGTTGTGCAACGTGTGTACGTCAGTGCTCTCATCCACGACAACAGAACATGTCACAAATATTCTACTTTGCGATTCAATTAATCGTCTAAATTTGGTGCCAACTCTGAAATCCTCTCTACCACACAAGTCCTCGACAGGCTGATGTTAGTGAATGTCTGTGGTTTATGAGGGCACACGACTTCTGCAGCCTTACGCATACAACTTTTTCACAAACTCACACTCACAGAATGGTTTTGATGCAGACCAGATGTTGCTATCGATCAGTAACCAGCTTTTACGGCGGCATCACTAACCTCGGAGCGTTCAGTCCCAGCAGCAGTTCGTAAATCTTGTCTTCTCAGTTCGCGGCTCAAGTTGCTGTATTTGTAGTTATCCCGATTGTTTTCCTCCTTTAGCATAGCCACTTGCTTCTTTGCACACCAAACACCTCGGTTTCCCATTCATCTCCGTGAAAAAATACGAAATCCATTTTTCCTGGAAGATCCGACACTCGCTGTTCACCTTTCTCTTTTTCGACAGCAACATTTGTCCAACGAGGGTTGAAAAAAGGTGCTTTCAAAGAACCAAGCTTCACTTGCGCCTGCTCTAGTGAGACGCAGTTACGCTACTGGTGTGCACAAAGCGGTGCGTCACAATGAAAAATAAATAAAATTATGTTTTATTGAAATTGGGCCGCAGGTCAATGAAAAGGTTATTCGGGCCATATCTCTATCACTCCTGCTCTATAGGGAATGAATTGAACAAGAATGAGCTATCTGTAAGTATTTTCAGACCAGAACTAGCCAGGGCCTTTGTTAGTCGCAGAGAAAAATTAAGTCCCAAATCTGTTCATCGGTCATTTTTGGGGTTACAGTTTCACACGCTTTGAATTTATTTAATTTAATTGACCTTTATTTTAATTGACTTTCTTCTTACTAAAACAAAGTGAGGCCTGTATATGTAATTGTTTTTCCTTTTTGAAAGTCAGTTTGTTTCGCACAATATTGGTGTCGATAGTCAAATATAATAGTAACTGTGCATCAGGAGTGGTTGTAAATGGGCAGTACATAAATACAGAAGTTGTGTAATCGTGTGATTATTATCTTTCAGTTTCCCTGAAGTGGCTCTCAGATAACGCTTTTACACTTATAGATTACATTTACACGTGTGTGAGATATGTCACATTTTATCTGTTCACACTGATAAGCAAATGGTCGTTAGAAAAATGGTCATTATTCTTTTTTCCACACTGGAGCAGTTCTAGGTTCAAGGGCAGACAGAACACTTGTTTGGAAGATGACACTGTGAATGAAGTCAGTGTAATCATATTAAATACAGTTCAGAATTGTCTTTATATAGATCACTAAATATGGCTGGGTGACACATTTACACTTGTGGAGAAACCCCTCTATTAATGAAAGAAAAACTCAAAATGAAACGGTCAAAATCAGCCATTATTTTTGAAATCTTCATCAACAGAATTGATAAACAAAATGATGGTATTCATTAATATTATTAATTTTGTGGCAGTCAAGTGATTTCTGTAACTTCAATGAGACTTGTGCACCTGACACAAGTATTTTGGCCCACTCCTCGTGAGCAAGCTGCTCCAGTTGTGTCAGGTTAGAAGAGTGTCTTCTCCAGAGGCATGTTTCAGCTCCATCCGCAGGCCACTTCAGAATAGTTCAAGTTTTTCTCTGATACAGTCTTTGCTGTTTTTGGCTGTGATCTGGGACGTTGTCCTGTTGGAAGACCGACGACCTGCGACTGAGACTAAAACTTTCTACCACTAGACAGCACATTTCTCTCCAAAATGTCTTAATAGTTTTGCACTGATTCAAGACACCCAGCATGTGCAGTAAAATATACGCGACTTTCCAAACAAAACAAAAAAAAGCTGTGATAAAGAAGAGTCTACTTTGACTGAGGGCTGCTAATCAAGAGCATTAATGGGTAATCACAAGTCACAGAGTTGAGTTTCAATTTTTGCACTTGATGAAATGTCATTGGTTTGATTTGGTATTATAGATAAGATTGATGAGTTGAAGACTTCAGAACAACAACAAAAAACAAAATGTTCACTGATTTTTCAAAAAGAGGTCAAAAAGAATCCTCTGTGTCACAAACCCTTTGGCACATCGTTAGTTTCACATTCGTGGGATTTTTGTCCACCGGCAACTGCTTTAAAACAGGTTTGTCCGACACCAGTGAGCACGTTTATCACTATCTTCATCTCCAATCAGCTGTCATCCCCAAGAGTCATATCACCTAGCAACCACTTTGTAAATATGCACTAAAATCCACATAAATGAAAATAAAAGACATTTAAAATCGATACAGGGAGGTGTATGATACTTAACTCATGAATTTGACATTTCTGAACCTGGACTGAAACTGTTGAGCTGAACAATGACTTCTTTATAGGACAATTACAGTGTGAAAATACCATTTTTCTGTTTTTTGTTGTTCTACATAATCAAATTTATATTATTTACATTAATTTTAAGGACAGCTGTACAAAAAACATGTTGAAATCTTTTTTACAGGTACATTTTCTCATCTTGGTCAGTAAAATATATCTTGATTCGTATTGTATTGAGGGAATTGGATTTGTGAGCCCTGTTTCCGGGATACTTACAGTGTATTGGCAACACCCAGCCCTAGTGAAAAGTCATGTACACAATTCAGTAGAATTATTATTTATTCTTATGTTATTTACTGTAATTTCTGCCCTATTGAGCGCACCTGAATATAAGCTGCACCCACTAGATTTAAGTAAGAAAAAATTATGAAGTACATACAGTATATAGGCGGCACTATGAGAATCTATAATTTTGCTGCATTGTTGTATAAGCTGCATAGTTCAAAGCTCATGAAAAAAGTAGCTGCTTATAATCCATAAATTACGGTAGTTATTTGGACATTTTGAATGCAAATTTAGTGGTCTCTTTTATCGTGGTGGTTGGGTTCTGAAAATAAAGACAAAGTCAATTTTTTACAAAACTCAGGGTTCGTACAGTCATGGAAAACCTGGAAAAGTCATGGAAAATTCTTTCTAACTTCCAGGCCCTGGAAAAGTTTTGGAATTCCATAGGTTTTGAAAAAGTTTTGGAAAATTCTAAACTTTTATAGATTCAAAAATAAATTGGGGATATTTGTTCTGACACAGTCCCGCTATAGTGCAGGGTAATTAAATTAATTAAAATCGGGAGATCAAGATTCAATCTTGTCCAATTGTCAGTTATTTGGTTTTGAATGGAAAGATTAATAACCAATCCTTGGTAAAAACTAGTAGTTTGAAGCAAAAGCCAAACTTTGAGGCAGACTATGTATATAGACAATTGTTAAATTATTACTTAAGCAATTTTCATTTTGTTTTTGAGAAGGCTGAATAAAAAAAAACTGGAACGTGGAAAAACTCGATTGCGGTTACTTTATTAAACTGAAAGATTTTGCTCTTTTGTTTGAAACTAGAAAAAATCACTTAACTTGTATGTTTAAGTATTTTAAAAATCCAACTGTAAAAACTAATTTTGTATGTCTAAAAATCCATAAAACGTTTGTATTTTGGTCTTAATCAGTTAATGAAAGATGGTTGTAGATTATGATAAACAAGGTCATGGAAAGGTTGGGAATCGTTTTGGAGAAGTCATGGAAAAATCTTGGAAAACTTGAAGTTAAAATCTGTACGAACCCTGAAAACTTTGAGTAGCCAATAGCCTACAGTATGACTGTTCACCAATTTTCTCAAATAGGTATTAGCATTTTCTCTCTTGGTTGTTGAGTTTGGTAGTTAGTTTTTTATTGCCATTGTTTTGAACTACTGACAACGTGCTTGGCCAAGACGTGTGCGACTGGACGATCCTGTTTGCTAGAGCACTTTGAGTAAAAGCACAGACTGTTTTTGAATCAGACACAGCGAGTTTACTCAGCTCTGCCAAGACTTTAAACACGCGATGATGGATAGCGTTTGTTTAGTGGATTTATGTCTTCAGGGAGAGCAGGTGCCAAAGCGTGACATGGATGTCTTCTCAGCGAGGTAAGTATTTGCGTGTTTGTGCTCAGCTGCAGCTCAAACGTGGATTCGTTGTGGTAGTTTTGCGTGGTAAATGTGAGGCTGTCAGTGAAGGTGTCGTTTTTGGACACAGATTGTTGATGCATTGTTGTTTCATGCTCATTCACCGCTGTGCCAGTGTGTTCTTTGCGCAGACAAGTCCGATTACTTTGCTGTTTTTACCTTTAGTTTTTCTGAAAGCTACAAGGTTGATAATATATTTTATGTAAATAGGCTAAATAAATATAAAATGCTGATAACTGTGAAATACAGAAATATCCTACGCCTTTAGACCTGACTCAGGAAAGTCCTGGGCTAGACCTGGTTGAGTTCTTGGTTAGTCCTGAGGCTGCATCAGGTCTGCTCCTCCTCCTGATCCAAGCTGCTGTAAGTTTTCTAAAAAGCTGCTGGGCTGTTGTCTGGTGCCTTGAAACGGTCCCCATTCATGCTAATATCTAAAATTCAATATATCTCCCACTTCTAGTTCAGGGGCAGTTGGCGCCCTCTTCTGCACCAACTGTATATTTGTATCAGTTCAAGTTGGGTAACTAAGCCTTGTCCACAAGACAAAACGAGATAGTTTTTAAAACGATCTGCGTAAAGTTGAGCTGGCTTAGGATTTATCATCGTCAAATGAATCTGTAATCCAGCTGAGCCGTGTAATGCCTGTACTGCCCAGAGTGTGGCGCTGTGACTGACCAGACAGGAAGTACAATACCAACAGGTAAAAAAAAAAAAAAAAAGGTTTAACGTAACAAAACTTAGCGGAGACTTTCACAAACTTCAAAACATCTGAATGAACAATTATGGTCGAACCAAAATGAATACATGTGTCGAAGGATTTATGAGAGGAAGTTGTCAGATGTAAAACCTAAATTGTGTTTGCGGTGTGAAATCAGCTACCCCACCTTAACCGGTCAAAAAAACTAGTCACGGTTAACCATGAACACCCCTGGAAACAACTCATTTGGAAGAAATAATGAACAGAATCATCGAATACAGCATAATCATCAGTTGCAGCCCTACTCACATGGTATTGTCAATATCAAACAACATGTCCCAACTTTTTGGAATCTTACCTTTATCAGCTTGGCGTTCTGATCTAAATATAGAACAGTCATCGACGGATCACGCCGTCAGCGACTGCCAGCCCTTTGGACATGTCAACTCATTCCATAAATACCAATGCTTGTGTTTTTACAGCCAAATGACATGGCACGAACCAAATGTTTACAAAGGAGGCGTTCCTCGGGGCATTGCACAAGGGTAAGATTAGCCTAGAGCTGAAACATCATTTATTGGCGTATATCAATCTAACGGGAATCTAATGATCAGACAAATAGGCTAAAGTCAAAGTGTGAATGCAAGTCCTACTGATCAATTTGTCGACCCAATGCCGCACTATAAAAGTCATAAGGCCGAAAAGGTTTAATCTTTGTGTTGATATAACTTGACAAAGCGCGTTAAAGATTACGTTTATTTTTCAAGTTGTAAGGCACGTGTAGGACTGATTATAACTACCAGATGAGCGACAACTCATATATACAAGTTTATTTTGATATGCCGATTTTTATTTTTAAACTGATCTATTCTGGCCTCAACTTTTGTGGCTTGTGCTGGTTTAAAACGGCGATTTTGCCAAAAATCGTAATTGCATTTTTTCTCAAGAAATATTGTGATTTTATTTGCTTTTTTCCCCACAGCATAAAAACAAGAGCAAAGGTAACACAAATTCAACTATTTCTTATAAGAATTGTTACATTTTGCTAGAAGTGTAAATTACAACATGATTAATTAAATAGTTTACGGTGAAGGTGGTTTATATAAAACTATATCCAGGGCTGCTTTTTACAGACAGCATTATAGATTCTTCTGAACTTCTGCAATTTTATTCAGCCCAATACAAGATACCAGAGCTGTAGCACTGGCAAAAGCAAGTTTCACACCTGTGGTATTGTCACACATGTTGCCTTGGCGCTGCAGTCCCACGGCAGTACGCACACTCGCATGCATTACCAAAACAATACAACATCTCTGCCATTAATAATCACTTTTTAGGGATGACGTGATATCAATTTTAGAACCACGATTATAGCAAAAGGATAAATCACGATTTTGAGATGATTCACAATTATCGGCATAAAGAAAAAAAGAAGGGGGAAAAAAAAATCAAATTAGTTCCATTTGCTTTGTTGAAACTGATTTTATTTTGCATCATATTTATATAATACAAAGAATAAATGCAATTATTTTAAATATTTAGCCTATGAAAAATGTGTAATTTAATGTTTTAAATAGATTATTATTAATTAAACATTATTGTCCCTTTAAGTTTGACTTTTTAATATACTTACAATGAGGGATTGATTACTAACTAATAATATATTATATGATTTATAACATCATCCACACGTTTTGTTTTCCCAGCGTGTTGTCACGTGACCGCCCACACACGTCTCTGCTTTCGTTTTACTTTCAGATCGTGTTTATGTCAACGAAGCATATATACATGTTTATTTTTGGCGTGAGCCGCTCGACAGTCTCTGGAGCGCTTTGTTTAAAAGATTTACGTTGTTTCTTTACCTTTATGTGGACAAACTGCGAGGAATGACCGTATCGAAGATCATCTTGAATGTGTTAGCGCTGTTAGCAGCAACTTTTCAAAGGTACTGTTTGCATATTGGATACTTATCAGCGCGTACAAAGCCCTCGTCGTCTTTAAAACATCCCTGGACTTGATTCTTTGGATGGACACAACTCCTGAAGTGGCTGCGAACTTCAGCAGCCTTTTTAACTAGTGGTGAGGTGACGACACACACTGTTCTCCGCTGCCGCTGCCCACACACGGCAGGCACGTCACACAAGGCGTAAGACCTGTTTGCGGTAGGTATACCGTGAGTTGTAAAAATTCTACAAATAACCTACCATGGCGGAAAATGTTTGCGATTATTGAAAAACCGGTTAATCTTGACGTCCCTATTTGTCATATGAGGGCTGTAGTCAACCAAAAAAATCTTGGTCGACTAAAGACATGTTCTATCGACTGGTTAATCGACTAAAAAGGAGGCGTGGCAAAGATTCTGAAGCTAAAAAGTAGGGTTGTCAAAATTACTGCCAAACAATGTTAAACTGTTATCGAAATTAAATACTCATTTGAACAAATATCATAACAAATAACAAACAAAAATTTGAACCAAATTTGATATTTTCTGTTAATAAAAAATTCAAATTTTATGAAAAGTTTCAAAATAATCTTGAGATTCATCAAAACTTGTTTGATCATAGACTTGCCTTTTGAGTTGAAAATGTCAGTCCATTGTATAAAAATCTAACGTTTGAGAATCAAGTCTATTCGAGTCTATTCCTAGTATCAAAATTGAGTTTAAATGTTAGTATTGTAACAACTTTGCTCAAAAAGACTAATAATGAATGTAGTTCTTGCAAAAACTGTAGTTTATACAGAACATTTATAGTAAACAGTGTGTTTGTATCAAAAATGATTCTGCTGCTGTTCAGAACAATCCTTAATCTAAATAAAAGAATTAGTCGACTAATAAAAGACTCCATCGACCGATTAATGGACTAAACGACTAAAAACGGCAGCTCTATAATTGCAATTAATCACACTTAAACTACAGTTGAGACAATATTGTTGTCTATTGTGAGGCTATTTAACTTTATTTTCCAAAAGGCCAGATTTTCCAGAGGACCATGGCTTCTGGGCCGGGTAGTTGCACATTACGTCACCGCTTTGGACACGAGGTTGTGCCATACATTCACCGGATTAGATTTATTTCAATAGTGATGTCATCTTATGGTGCAGTCCGTTTTTATTGCTCTACAAAATGTCCAATTCATCCAGTTAATACTAACTAAATCTGAACCTGGAGAATCTCAGCATTAAACTCAGTCAGGACCAAACCAGGTCTAAGCAGAATTAAACCTGGACCGAAATGGGACCAAATCAAGTCTAAGGTTTACATTGAAAAAAAAAAAATCTATTTGAAACCAGATAATGAGTGAATAAATGTTAAGTTCATGTCATAATTATCTTTATTTAAGCATATTTTAGTGTCTTAAAACAAAGAGTTGTCAAAAAACAAGGGATTGTTGCAAAATATGGAAATGCTGTAATTTTGGAATTAAGACAAGAAAAAACACTGAAAAAAAAAAAAAAGCATCGCAAAAATATCTTATCTCAAGCCCATATCACAGAAAATTTTCAATATTGCAGCCCTACTCTGCATCCAATTTTATCCAATCTTCCACAACATTGGCTGTATCTAAAATTCAATCTATTGCCCAGCTGTAGATTAGCCTAACTGAAGCTGCTCTTTTCTGTGAGCTAACCGTGGCTAACGCTAACGCTGCTGCTGCGTGTTATATGTAGGTCAGCGTCTGAGGCGGCTGCAGCGTCCTTTTGACTGCTTTCTCAAGGTCACCCTGCTCCACATCTGCGCTACGTCAGCCAAGAATGGTTATGAGGTCATGTGAGGAAGTATCAACTCATCATATGACATTTTACCTGCTTTTGCTTTGTCCTAATGTAACTAAATATATTTTTTTAAATATGAGTTAGACAGAATAGAAAATGTAGAGATATGCAAAGTTGGACAAAGCTGATGTCATGTGAAAAATAGCTTTTTACGATCACCGGAACACCATCTAAACAAACTTCTGTTTTACTTCAGTCTCGACTATTTAGCACAGAAAACAAAACATTTTCTCTTCCAATTCTGGCTCTGTTGGTCAGAACATTAGCTCATTCAAAAAGCACACTGTAGAGTAAGGCTGGGTATCGATACCAATTTGGCGATTTGATATGATTCTCAATACTCGGCTCACGATAAGATTTGTACCTCGATGTTGTGCAGTCCGATATGATTCGATACGATTTGATATATTTTTAATGCAACTCGTTTGATAAATTAAAAACACAAATCAAAGCCTTTTTAACTACATTTGCAAATGAACTTCTTTTATACATGTATGTTTAAAATAAGATTTATAAACCAAACTACTTTTTTATTTGAGTGATCCTTAATAGACCTCATTACAAAGCTGCACAGTGTGTTATTTTTGTACTTTTTACATTATACTTATGTATTTATTATATTGATAAGAAAACTACTACATCAGTTGCTTTTATCCACAGATCCAAAGAATATACTGTATTCTGTCTCAAAACACTTAAACTCGTCACTGTTTGTGGAGAAAGTTTTCATCAAGTGACAAAGTTATCCCATTGAGAAGTGCGCATCATTAGATCCACATGCGCACAGGTTATTTTTAGCTCATGGCGCACTTGCACAGCTCGTTCTTTGCAAGTTAGCTCACTTTTATAAATGCCTGTCGGTTTGTGATGTGTTTTGGAGGTTTTAATCTTTGTGGACACTTTAGTCCGCTGGTTCAAACGAGTTGTCACAGCAGAAATCTTTCCTCAGAGCTCCCGTTTGTGAACAGCGCTGCAAATGCTAACGTTAGCAATCGCAGCTAGCGCTAGCTACTCTCGAGGATGTAAGTTGTTGTTTAATGCTTTCACTGCTTCTAAAAATGCCATTAAAAGATGCATGTTGTTTTAAAGACAGAATGGGCTGTGTGCACGGAATTTCAGTTGGCTTGCGATTGTTCAAAATGCTAACTTCTGTACATACAACCATTTCCTGTTAGCATTAGCATTTAGACACAAACACGTCTCTTTTTAAACACAGAAGTGTCTCTGGTGAAATCTTCCTCTGATATGTAAAGTCTTTAACATGTTTTCTGTAACATTCACCACAACTGTCTGATCTAAAGAGGATTATTAGTTTAAACTGATGTAGTGAAAACCTCATTGAAGATATTGAACAGGAAGTCGTTGTATGTACAGGATGTAGTATTTTAAACCAAAACAAGACAACTGCACTCAGCCAATAGTCCTGTAGCATCTTCAAACTTGTTTCACTCACTTTGACTCTTCTGTCAGCTCTGCAGACACGGTGCTGCACTGCCCCCTAAAGGCTGGGAGGAATATCGACACTGAGAGCCAGAGAATCGATACTGAATCGTTTTATTAAATATCAATTAGGGATGTCCAGTTATGAAATTTTAGTGTTGATTATTGCGAAACACAATATCACGATTTAGCAATTATTCACGATTTCGACAAAATTTCATTTTCATTGTCACTTTTCATAAATTTGGGACCAATTTTATGAAATAAAATTTCCTAATGAAAATAAAAAGCTAATGTAACAAAAGTGTTTAAATATAGAATGAATTAAACTTATTTGCAATCAAAACATATTAGGCAGAGACATAATTTTGTTTCAAAATGTTAAAGAATTTTTTCTTTTTTTTTTTTCTAATTTTTATTTAACCTTCTGCTGTTTGTTGATACCAGTATTTGAGTTTTTAATTCACAAATTACCTTTTCAGTGCAAAACAAAAACAAAATATCTATATTTGGGACATAAGTACATACTGTATGTGCCAAATATAGTTTTTTTTCTATAAACCTAGCTGTTGTTTAAACTGTAACTGATATTTTATCCATCCCTAGTTTCTTTACAGTAAACTATAAGAATTTTATTTGACTTCTAAAATTGCCACAATTATAATTTTTTGTTCTTGTGATTATATTGTGACTTGAATAATCACGATTATCGGTTAACCTAATAATCTTGGCATAGTTGACAGTGGTTTTGTTTTAGACCGGTTTTCGCGTTATAAACCAAAAGCATTTAAAGGTTCCCAAAAAAGCAAATAAAAAATATTAAACCTTTTTTTTTTTTTTTTATTGATTGATTTGAATGTTTTCCTTCCAGAAGGAGACACAACCGTTTTCCCCACAGTACTTGATTTAGTGGTGAAAGGGGCTCAACTTTAGCGTGTGGGAGCTGTCCATTCCCTAGTACTGACAAGCGACCAATCATATTCATGTTCTGATGTCTGCTGACAGAGCTGCGGCCAATCGGTGGCCGGCTGAGCTGTGCTGATTCTGTGTGTGAGTATATTGGGCCCACAGCAGAGCAGCAGCAGCAGCAGCAGCAGCTAACCACACACTCACACAGACACATGAGCCTAAGTGAGGGAAAACTTTGAACGAGCATGTCATTTCAAATTACTGATGATCTGTTTTGGGCCAGCCAATGTTGGTCTGATGCAGAAGTCAGATTTTGGAGGAAAATATTTTTAGTAGAGATGTCAAAGCATGACGACCATGATGATTATTTTTAAATTATTATTTCTATTATCCATTGAGACGTTTTAAATACAGTTTTACCAACTAAAGTTTGTTGTGCAGTAGTGAATTAGAAACAAAATGCTTACAGGAGTTACCTTTGCTTTGGTTATGCAAGATTATGTCTTGAGCAGAGAGTGTCCAAACTTTTTACTTGTGCCAAAATTAGTAGTAAATGCATCACCAAACCTTTGTTTTGCATTTAAAAAGATTATTTGGAGAAGACATGAAGATTACATTTTTGTATTTATATTTTTGATAGATATAATGCCTAATTGGGTGTTTTTGGAATCAAAAAAACAAAGCAGTCCGAACAAACTAATCACCCTTTGCAAGACAAATTAGTGCACCTAGAGGTTCAAGTTAGCCATTGGCTGTTTCCTAAATAATATTCTAAAATATGGCATACAACTGATATTTGTCAATGAAGGATATTCCAAAACTATTGGATAGATAGATCCTTTATCAATCCCTCGAGAGAGAAATGTATTCTCTGTATTGGTCAGGACTTTATCTGGAGGATTTGGTGCAGTTGGAGAACTCTAGAGATGTATCACAGTCGGGTCCAGGTGAACTCTGGAGACACGTCACAGTCAGGTCCAGGTGAAGACACATCACAGTCAGGTCCAGGTGAACTCTGGAGACACGTCACAGTCAGGTCCAGGTGGAGACACGTCACAGTCAGGTCCAGGTGAACTCTGGAGACACGTCACAGTCAGGTCCAGGTGAACTCTGGAGACACATCACAGTCAGGTCCAGGTGAACTCTGGAGACACGTCACAGTCAGGTCCAGGTGGAGACACGTCACAGTCAGGTCCAGGTGAACTCTGGAGACACGTCACAGTCAGGTCCAGGTGAACTCTGGAGACACATCACAGTCAGGTCCAGGTGAACTCTGGAGACACGTCACAGTCAGGTCCAGGTGGAGACACGTCACAGTCAGGTCCAGGTGAACTCTGGAGACACATCACAGTCAGGTCCAGGTGAACTCTGGAGACACGTCACAGTCAGGTCCAGGTGAACTCTGGAGACACGTCACAGTCAGGTCCAGGTGGAGACACGTCACAGTCAGGTCCAGGTGAACTCTGGAGACACATCACAGTCAGGTCCAGGTGAACTCTGGAGACACGTCACAGTCAGGTCCAGGTGAACTCTGGAGACACGTCACAGTCAGGTCCAGGTGGAGACACATCACAGTCATGTCCAGGTGAACTCTGGAGACACATCACAGTCAGGTCCAGGTGAACTCTGGAGACACGTCACAGTCAGGTCCAGGTGGAGACACATCACAGTCAGGTCCAGGTGAACTCTGGAGACACGTCACAGTCAGGTCCAGGTGGAGACACATCACAGTCAGTCCAAGTGAACTCTGGAGACACGTCACAGTCAGGTCCAGGTGGAGACACATCACAGTCAGGTCCAGGTGAACTCTGGAGACACGTCACAGTCAGGTCCAGGTGGAGACACATCACAGTCATGTCCAGGTGAACTCTGGAGACACATCACAGTCAGTCCAGGTGAACTCTGGAGACACGTCACAGTCAGGTCCAGGTGGAGACACGTCACAGTCAGGTCCAGGTGAACTCTGGAGACATCACAGTCAGGTCCATGTTCAGCAGATGAGACTTAATGATTTGAACCTTGTTCTAACTACATTCCCTCATCATTAGTTTACTCAAAGTTGTATTTGAATTGATTCATGCATGTTTGAGTAATCTTGTATTATTCTACAACTCTTGCTCGAGTATTCAAGCACTTCCTCCTCTTCACTCCGCCCACTTTGTTCTTCACCCCGCCCACTTGTATTTACTTGTTATAATTAAAAAAATAACACTCAAAGCAAAGCCTATGTGGTTCAAAACTGTCCCATTGTCACTTAGTAATTTAAAAATCTGTTGCTTGTTACAGTTACATTTTACTTGTGCAGTTTTAAACAGGAAGTCACTGAAGCTGTTTCTATTTTAAGCCGTTTTCGATCATTTTGGGGTTTTACAGTGAACAAAATGTAAATAGCTGCTCTACATATGTTCTAGTTTATTATTAAAGAGTTAGAAAAAACACAATGGGGCCCCTTTAAACTGGTCTGTGCAGGTTATTTCAAACCAAACCCAGGTGTGTAATACCGTTGTGTCTGTACAAGGGTGTGAGTCAGTGCAACTAAATGTTCTGGGTGGCACCAGTGTCTCTAAAGACTTATCCATTGTTGTCAACAGAAATGTTTTAGATGTTAAATGATTCAAAATAATGGAATATGTTGTTGTTAGTTGGATGAATGATAAAAAAATATACACTTGTAATGCAAACTTGTCCAGTTATTATTATTTTTTGTATATTTATATTTTTACCAATCTCAATTAAGCAGTTTGTAGTAATCTTTTTTGGAATATTCTACAACAAGCTAGGCGTATAATAGTTAACAATTGTTCCCATTTCCTTTCTTTTTTTTTCTTTTTTTACTTTTTACCTCCTCCTGCTTCTTGGCCTCATTAGACAATCTGTCCAACAGGCACAAGTGTAGAGATGTGTTTGTGTTTGGGGCATTGTTTTGCCCTCTGTACAAATGGAGACTGGTACATCCATCTAATGTATTTCCCTGACAATGGTAGCACACAGCCAAAGACTCATTGTAAATCAGCCCAGACCATTAAAGATCAGCAGAAGATCTAAGTCTGCTACGTACAAACTAGCGATCGTCTGGTATGGTGTTTTCTTTGGCTGATGCCGATACCAATATTTCAAAATTTTGTCAGCCCATACCAAGATCAATGGCCGATATTCAAGGCCAATTTCTGAGGCTGATTTTCTTATTCTAGTTTCTTTTAAATACATTAATAGGTAATATGGTATAACTGAAAAACTGTCTACCTAATTGTTCACCATGGTACACACATGGTGTCGCTCTATTGTCTTTTGGCCCAAGAAACATAATTACTGTATATTGCGTCATGAAAGACTCTCATATTGTTCATACTAACAAACAAGCACAGCTTGTGCTGCAGCTAAAGTCATAGAACAAGAATACAATTTAGCAATGTTAATCGAAACTGGGAACTTTGATATTTCCCAAATGGCACCAGTAAAAATGCACTGGAACGCCACACGTACGGTAAATACATGTCAAAAGAGTCACACTTCACATAAAAGATCAACAAAAAACTATGTGAGCATTGGTTACAGGTTTAAACATTGCTTTTGATTAGCATTATCCATAATGTTTACAAATGAGCTGGTTCGGTTGGAAAGCTTTGAACTGGGAACTGGCCATTTTCAACTGGGTATTATCCCAGTTTCTTGAAATGCAGCATAGGAATGGAGAGAATAAAAGAAGTTTTATCGTTTCAGACTCAGCTGATCACTATGAGTGCGGCTTTCCCACAGAGGAAAAGCCCAAACAATTCAGCTGGCTGATATATGGGTCGATCTCTAGTACGAAACCAACACAAATGTGCATCTGCTAATCTAAAGACATATCATTGTTGAGAATTGTTGTTTTTCCATCAGTGCATTGTGTTGTGGTGGCTTTGAAGGTTGAAATCTTCTGCATTATTTGTAGTCTTTGCTCTTTCAACATACTTTTGAGTACCCTTGCTACCCTCGTCATTTTTTTAGAACTTCGGAAATGTCTCCACGCGGGTCTAATTTGCAATGTTTTACCGTGAAATGAACGTTTTAAAAGTGGGCTGTGTAACTTGTTGACCAAATATTTTTTACTTTGCAGTGCCACAAAATGGACTGTTCTTTGGCCTAAAGTAGGGCCTCCACTTGTATGTTTCCATGGAAAGGCTGTTCTTTTAGCTTTATTTTTTCATTATGTGATAAAATAGAATTATGCCCGTTCAGTCCCAAAGTACGGTTTTAACTTTCTATTTGTAGTGAATTGTGTAGTTGACTTTTCACTTCCAGAAACTTTGTTGCAACTAAATAACTAACTATTTGAAAATCTCATCTGCCTGTATTTTTTCTGGACAATAGAGCTACCCTGCATCTGTGGAGTTCCACCCTGCTACAGTGTCAGTAAACAAGGAATAAGCTTGTGTGTTGTATTAAACGTGTAATACAGATACTTCATTAAAAACATAGTCGAAGTGTTTTTTGTTCATCGAAGGAGCTGGTCATCTCTGAGCGCACACACACAAAGCAGAAACGTAAGCGGCTGGAGTGAGATCATGATGAGATAAACAAGATAGTAGTGCTCCTTATAAACACATTAGGTTGTGGTTTACTTTGTTGAAACTTATGTTGCTGTTGTTAGCGAGGGCAAGCTAAAACTGCTAGGGTTGTTCCTATACCGATAACCATATCAGCAAAATGTCCAATACCACACATTTTTCAGGTATCGGTATCAATGAGTACTCATGCCAAATCTTTTGATTCGATACCGCCCTGTATTGTCCTGAATGAGGAGCTGTAAATGCAGCCGCAGCTGCTGTTCTCTACTCGTCGCTAATGCTACTGCTATCTAGGTAACACTCAGAGCAGCTAGAAAAGGCTTTGTGGAGGCTCTTCAAAGGTTCAACCATAAAAAAAATACTCCATATATACAGACAAACATCCATGCGTCTTCTGTGATGTTTCATTTAGTCTTTATAGTTGAAGGACTGTGGTTAAACTAACTCTAAAAATTATCAAACAGCAGCGCTAACTCACGAAGCTAACATGCTAACTCATGCTAACTTTTTTTAAATTGCATTTCATTAGGTCTTCACTGTTGTTTTTATGACACCAAGAGGTGGAAAGGACAATAAGAAAAACTCAACACATTATGTTTATTGACCATTACATTTATATCCAAATGCAAAACTAGTCACTATAAACGCATCTTTAGGAAGAAACATAGCTCATTTGTGTAGCTCTTTTATGTATTTATTTTGAAGCTTATGAGTCTAATTTGCAGAAGCCAATATTAAGCAAGATTTTTTATTTGAATTTAATTGAAAGCTGTGCCTATAGTTTACTTCTTTAGCCAATAAAATCCAATATTTGGTATCGGGACTTAGAGTTATGGTTAATCACTGTTACCCATTAACCTCAAAATCTGGCCGTCCCTAATGGAGACTTGTTCAGCCCAGATTTTTTGTCTTCAGACCTGATTTTGTGCCGTTTTCACACAAATCTCAGTTTCCATCCCCCTTTTTGAACCGCTGACTCACCGCGTAAACACAAACGTCAGCAGCACCGCTCTTTGCCAAAGCGGGTTGTCCGGAATCAGAGGTGAATGTCATGTTCTCTCTTAGACTCATTAAAATGTCTCCTCATTCGCTCACTGCAGTCATCGTTTGCACATTCCCCGTCCTTAAAAAAACCCACCCTGATGTCAATTGAACTGTAAACGGTGCATCCTGGAAGATCAAATTCCACTACTAGATTTAATCAATTGAAAGTCCACGCCAAGTTTCACGTTACTTAATTTGGTTTCGGGTTTGGCACAAAGCTAATCGAAGTGAGTCACGGCATATCTGATGGTCTTGTTATCATACAGTTGATCCAATTACTAACTTCGCGGCGATCTGATAAGAAGAACTAGTGTTTTGCAAATGGAGCCATACAAGAGTGAGCTGATGGTTATCTGGGTCGTCTCACTGTGATGCTGATCGTTCCTGACCAGGCTAAACCCTCCTCGGGCCAAATGTTTTTTTTTTTTTTTTTTTTTCCAGAACTCTCCTCTTGTTCCTCTTGTCAAGAATGGCAAAGCGACAATGAAGGATGTGGGCCATGGACATAGAAATGAGAGCACTTCCTGTGTAAGTTCGATAGTCTTCCGTGTGATGGACTTGTATAGTAGTGCAATTTTAGGACTTTATTCTGTGTATCTTGTATAATATTATTTTCTTTTTATATAGTTATGTACTCTATTCGCACGCATAACATTTACCTCAGATCTTAGGTAAATTTTAATAATTACGACAGACTTTCTTATTCTGTGCGAAAAGTTTCCCCCAAATTTAACTCTTGTAAATCTCTAAATTTAAGTGCTGCCAAGTTTGAATGGACTTTATCACCATTAAAAGAGAGAAAACGACTGTTTCCCAACAGATCTGATGGTGTGGCTGTGATTATGATCGACAAACACAACAATGGGATGAGGAGCCACATTTACGCTCAGGTCAATAATGATAAAACAAACCCAAAACACAAGAAATGTTCAAGCCTTGAATTAAGCAAAGGTTGTCATAAATCATGGCGTATCTGCTGCCATTTTTGGAATAAAATCTGTAAAAAAGAAGCAAAATACAACCTTGATTATCCAGTATGAATGACTGCTTTTGCACCAAACAAGAAGTTTTTACTGACTGAGAACTAGTTGTTGATCTTTCGATTCAAAACCACCAATCAATCAATTAATATGAATGAATGATTGAATGAATGAATGAGTGAATGGTTTTATTTATATAGCACATTTACATAGACAGATGTCTTCCAAAGTGCTTCACACAGCAACCTCTCCTCACTCAGTGATAGTAAACTGCCCTGGAGCAGCTCAGCAGAGGTGATTCACGTAAACACCTGGCGCCTCAACCTCCGACGATCACCAAGCGTTCCCTAACCTGCATGTTATTGGTTGGTGGAGAAACTGGAGTGCCTGGAGGAAACTCACACAGGGAGGAACATAACAAACTCTACACAGAAAGGCGCAGACCATGCTGGAGTCAAACCCGCGACCTTCTTGTTGTGCCACCACATGACTCGATCTAAAAAAATGTGGCCATATTGTGCAGATAACAACTGTCAAACATTATGAGACCTTCTAAATCAACATCAGCCAGAAAATTTGTCTTATTATTTATCCAACTAAAGAAACAACCAGGATATCGGCTGAACCAACATCATGAAGCCTGTACCCAATCCAGCACAATGTCCAGCACCAGTATTTGACTCCAGTACTTGACGGTGCCTTGGCAGTGTCACTTGTTGTAGATGCAGAGGCTGTTTGACGTCTTGCTTCACACGTGGAGACGGCTTGTTGTTCGTTTAGATTGTGTTGTGAAAGATGAACCAAAGACAGGTGGTCGGAGCTGCTCATTGTTCTATTGTTGACACCAAAGCTTAATGCAGCTCCAATCAGTGCGACGGTTAAATACAGGGGTGACGCTAAGGACGCTAATAATCTCTAGAGCCACATATCAAGTTAGCAGTGCGACTTGTGTGTCATTTTTATTATTATTATTTGGAATCTGATCTTTGATTTTTAACATTTCCAATACCTTGATAGTTTATTTTTCAGATGGTAAACATAAAGGCCCTTCGCATGGTCAATGAAGTGTTAGTGTTAATCTAAAAGTTGTTAATGTTAAAACTGGTAGAAACTTGTTTTGCAGAGACACGCGATGTTCATGAATTGATTCTTTCAATGACTTTGTATTGAAGGGTTGAGGTTGTTTGTTTCTCACTGGCAACATTAGTCGGTGACAGCTGAAGAGAGAACTTTCTGTTTTTACCTCTGAGGCAATAAGAAAACAGACAATAGAAGAATTGTGATCAAATCTAAATTGTGGTCTGGCTCCAAGAATATTGTGATAATCATTTTTCGAAGATGGGTTATGGGTCGGATTTAATTGGTTAGCCTGATCTGGCCTTATTTTGAATAGCACTGATGCGCAACAGTGTTCTCAAGCAACGTTTTCTCGGCTCACATTTTGGCTGTATTCAAGTGTTTTTTGCATTCTAAACAACTAATCAATTAATGCTCGGAGGCGGTTGGAGGTTTAGGCGCCAGGTGAGCTGAGCTGCTCCAAGGTAGGGATGGGATGATATACATGGGTATTAGCTATAGGGCTGGGCAATATTATGATTATCGTGAGCTCATCTCTGTGACAATCTGCTTTTTTGGTGAAATGGTTATATCGTGATTTCCCTTTTCTCTATTTGATCGGTCTATTTTGTCCAAACTATTTTAGTCTCAGAGTTGCCAAGTCCAGGTCTTTATAGCGACTTTGGGTTTCTTTTTTTGAAGTCTCTTTTGGACTGCGTTTTTATTTCATAAAAGGAATGAAGTTTAGCAGTTTTTCAGGTTTGATTTATGAAAAAGTCACTTTTAATGTCAGAAAAAACATACACTTGTTTTGCAGCAACACACAATGTTCTAATTAATCAATTCCTTTTTAATAACTTTTTATTAATAGGCTGAGGTTGCTTGTTTCTCTCTGAAAATCTGACTACACTGGTCGACTGGATTTAGCTGTTGATAGTGAATTGTGTTTACCTCAAAGACAATAGGAAAATACAAGAATCGTGATAAAATCGAAATCATGATCTGGCTCCAAGAAAATCGTGACGTTAATTTTTGGCCAAGTGCCCAGCCCTACTATTAGTGATTAAAAAAAGGCCGCAATTAAAAGTTCATGGCGTTTTTCATTATCGTATCATCGTCTCTCCACGCATATTTTTCATCGTTTACTTCCGGTGGGTCATTGGTCACTGCTGTAGCTAAGCTGTCTGTGTGTGGAGGTGGATCCAGGTGACTCCAGTCTTTTAAGGACTCTGATTTTTGCTCAACCTTGTAAATATTTGCTCACTATTGAATCACTGTTGACTGTACTTGCGTCACAATAATCCTAAGTGTAAATTATGACATCGTCCCGTGCCTACCCCTTGTTTAGTTGTAAATGTAATAGCATTCTCTCACCCAGCCCACTGTGACAAAACCTCATGACGCTTCAGCCGTAGTAGTCGCCCGCTCACACTTTTAGGCGCAGCTTTGCCGACTCATCCTCACCGTTGCGTAACAGGTGAGACCTAGAGGAGCGGCTAATGCAAATCCTCACACTATCGGCCCGAGGGGGGAGGGGATGGGAGGGGCCGGACGTCCTACATCCTCCGGGCTGCTCTGCGATACCTCTGACTGGCACTTTGTCAATACTAGCTGTTGACATTAGGAGTGGAGGCCTTTTCTTTTCTTGTGTGTGTGTGTGTGTGGTTAAGAGTAAGCAGACTTTGGGAGGAAATGCATGTTACGGCGGCACAGCCAGGGAGCCGCCGCCCGCTCGGACTAATGTCATTTCTCACTTATTGTATTATGTCAGAGGAGCTTTGTTTCTTTAGCGCAGGGGAGCAGACGGCAAAGAGATAAGATGGAAGTCATTTTACGAACTATTCTTGCTATAGTAAGTAAATTAGTGGTTTTGCGAGCCTCGTTTTGGATAAAATCTGCAAATATCTGGCGGTCAAATAACAAATATTAATACTGGCAAACAATACACATTAAAAAGATCTATCTAACTCTAAGTGTGGCCTTTTTAGAAGCAAAAGTCTGCCTTTAAAAATATAGATAAAAACACAATTTAAGAAGTAAATTTCATATTATTTTTTTCCATAACAATCTTTATTAAAACAAATGCAGCCGAATGTTTTGTCGCGTTAAGATTGTTTCATTCAGAAAGTTTCATTTTGTAAAAAGTAGCATGTTAGACATTGAGAATGATCGTTGTTTGGTCGTGGCGATAGTAATCGTGAATAATCGCTAAATCGTGAGATTTTGTATAATAGTCATCGCAATACTAAAGTTTGATATCGTGACATCCCTACTAACCGCTTAGGATATGTTGTTAAGTCTGGGCCAAAAAAAAAAAAAAAGACATGTACATTAGCTACAGGTGTGCAATATATCAATTTTAGATATCGTGAATGTTGTTTTGTTGTTTTGTTGTTTCGAGTATATCATTTAGTAGAAAAAAAGTAAAAAAAAAAAAAAAGTCATCCTTTCTTTTGTGTTTCGATTAGTGAATTAAAATAATTGCTGCGGTAAAAACAACATTGAGTCAGACAATTGTGTCCAACCATGTCATATAGCAACTAATGGGGATATTTTATGCTTGTTTCAATAAAAAAAATCATATTTCAAAACGGTCAAAATAAAGTTTTTTGGTTTTTTTTAGCATGACATTTTGCAACGTTGTATAACATTAACCATGGGAAATATTAAAATAGTCTGTGCTACTAATTTACAAAGTAATCATAGGCTAGTATGAAATGTAGGCATTAATACATCCAATCTTGATTGGACTGTTAACACACTGACTTCACATAAAGAGAGAGACAACAATAGAGAAAGGAGAAAACTGTGGCTTTTGTGTAGGGATGCACCGATCCAGCTTTTTCTGTTTCGATATCAATCCCGATATTTGGCTTTAACTATCTGCCGATACCCGATATCCACAGACACCAGTGAAAGGACTGAAATTGCTTCTTTTTCTTATAGAAACTTAATACATTTGGCCATATTGTGTTATGTAACTGTTGTTTATAGTGCAAGTCATAACTTAACAAGTTAATCTGAATAAAATGCCCAATATTATGAAATGTAATGGATAAACACCAGCCTGTAAATTAGTCTCATTAAGTCCAATTAAAGGCACAGCCATTATATCGGCTGAACCGATATCATGGGGCCGATACCCGATCCAGCAAAATGTCCTGGATCGGCACCGATATCCGATCCAGGTATCGGATCGGTGCATCCCTACTTTTGTGATTAGCTCATTGCAGTTGATATTGACATATTGATTCAATATTGATATATCATGCAGCATCTAATTTATTTGTATAGAGTTTGAGCAGAACACATTGAAAGGCGACCAGATGGCATTTTTCAAACTCTGGTGGACTGTATTGTCATTCCACAGGTTGTTTACACCAGTGGTTCCCAAAGTGATGGTCAAGACCCCTCATTGGGTTGCAAAGCAAGGGGTTGCAAGATGTAATTTTACAATTAGGACTTGGCAAGGTCTCACTTTTGACATAATTTTGGTCCAGTAAAGCAATATACTCCTGCCATAAATGCACTTTATTCCAAAATTTTACTATTTTACTTTGCTGTGAGAGTTGTGACTAGAGCTAGGTGATACCTCAAGTTTTAGATATTATTATGAAGATGGTTTTGAAGATATGCAAACATTTAATCTAGAGTATATCGGTGAAGTAAAAAAAGCTTCAAAAAGAGCCGTTTTAAAACAAAATGTATTGTAAACTTTTAAATAACTATAAAGGGATCATTGTTTATCAACATGGGAGATGCGCTCACACCTGATTTGCAGAAAGAGGGTGTGTCCCTTTTTAGTAGACTAGTCCATCAGTAGACCCAATGCATTCATATCTGACTAATATACATAAAGACTATGGATTGTGGCGACACGGTGGCGCAGTGGTTAGCACTCTGGCCTCATAGCAAGAAGGTTCTGGGTTCGACTCCCGGGCCGCCCGGGGCCTTTCTATGTGGAGTTTGCATGTTCTCCCCATGTCTGCGTAGGTTTCCTCTGGGTACTCCTCCTACAACTAAAAACATGTCCAGGCCTCCCCTGACCCTTCCCCCAGGGCTCCCCTGCAAAAGAGATTCTTAATCCAAGTGGGACTTCTCTGGTTAAATAAAGGTCAATTAAATAAATTAAATAAAACATGAGTTTGTTCACATTTGTCAATTGTAATATTTGCTATTTAAATCGAGCCCAAGAAGAGTCGCTGACGCAGTGCACTGCCGATGCTAATGGGGACCTATCACATTACAAACAATAAACAACAATATTAAAGACATGTTTGAACATTTTCCTGTTAGACTGACAGAATATTGTCAGAATATCGTAGTCGAGAATCAATAAAAATTATGGAGACATCCATTTTTGTCAATATCGCCCAGCCCTAGTCGTGAGTTAGTTACATGGTTATTTTAGAGGTCCTTGGGAACCGCTGGTCTACATAAGCATGAACCAAAATTAGGTCCAGGTTATTTGGTTCTCTTTACATCTTAATATGTAACTTTGATTTAAGTGTGAAATACTATTGGAGAGCCTCGTGCAATTTCAACCACTGAATTTGCCTTTTTAGAATCCTTTTTGGTCAAATGATAGTGCCTTACATCAGTGTATTTGAAATGTAATAATTTAATTTCAGTTTTTGTATTATTAGTTGTCATTTAAAGTGCAAAATGTGCATTGCAATAGTAGTGAAAATATATTGAATTGCAAAATACTGAAAATAGGATTTAGTCTGAAATGCATTTACTTGAATTTAAAACAGCGTTGATATTAAAATATAAATCTCTGTCTAAATATGCCTCAGAAGCAAAACTCGTATAGAACTGGTAATGTTCCAAAAATGGACTGTATCCTTGTTTCAAATCCTAAATAAAACTCCAGACGGTCTTTTGACATGAGTTGTACTGTACATTAGCGGTGTATTCCAGGAGCGTATGGAGGAGTGCTGTGAAATGTGAATTCACAGTCACGTCTCAAACACTGGCTGGGCCCCTCCCTGAAGCAGCAGCAGTGGAGCTCTATCTACACAAGCATTTCATAGAACTTTCAGTCACCCTTTGGTACGCGGTCTCATACTAATGAAGTCGATCCATCTCAGCCAGAGGTGGGTGGCAGTGACATACATAATTGTGTTCATTAGCCTATTGTTAGACATTATATTAAGACATACCTGTAAATGTTGTGGTGGAAGTTTTACACAATTGAGTTTTCTGCTCACAATCTCCTGTTCTTTGTACTTTCCAGTGTATCAGGCTGAAGTGTGAGCGCGAGTGACCTTTGACCTTTCCACACCAGTGGGTTGGGTTATGTAATGAGTTCTGTCCTCTGTTGCGAGCGGAGGTGGTCTCATTCCAAGGCTTCCTCAAATATTCTTCGGTCATCTCTTTTGTGCATTTTGGTGACTACACTAAACCACTCATTTTACAAAGTTAATGTAACTATTATTTTTATTTAAGATTTTACTAAACATTCAAGTAAAGCAAAGCCATTTTTTAGGATCCAAAGTTTTGCTAGAAACACTAGGAATTTGCCTAACAACCATGTAATCTGGGATGTCCAAAAATATCGATTTGGCGATATATCGCGATACTTGTATCGATAATAAAATTCCAATATTATTTTGATGACGTCATGCATATTAATTAGGATGTTTTGTATTGATTTCAACTGATTGATTTCAACTGAATTCAATGTCAATAGTGGTTCAAAATATGCATATTCAGCCAGGGCAGTAGAGGGCAGCACTGTGTCTTTAAGAAGACAATCTAATGTTAACCCTTGGCACACAAATTATTTCATAACATTTTGTTTTTTCAGTGTACTTTAGTAGTATAGATCAGGGGTCCCCAACCACTGGTCCGGGGCCCAAAACCGGTCCACGGGCCATCTGCTACCGGGCCTCAGAGGATTTTTTAAATATTTATTTTATTGCTATTTTATAGTCTATCACTACTTCCTTGTGCTTTACTATAACAAAATGGTGCCACTTAATCCAATAAACATCAAATCAAGCATTAAGTAAGTTAAAAATATACACAATCATTGTTTTTTTGCATTTACATTGTTGTTATTGGCGCTACCCAACCTCGACTGGTCCCTGGAAAGAAATTTGTGACTTTACCGGTCCTTACAAGAAAAAAGGTTGGGACCGCTGGTATAGATCTATAAAAAACAGAAATAATTATCAATTAATTGCAATATACAGTATAATCGTTTGTGTCAGTATCGGGATTAATCAAATTGTGAGGTGTGCGAATCGAATCGCCAGATTTATATTGTAACTGTTTTTTTTTTTTACTTAAAACATACATAAATGTAAACACTTGTTTACAGGGTCATAAAATGTGTCAACTCCTGTGAGAAAATGAAAATGTCCACATCTCCCCTAGGACTGCAGCTATCGATTCTTTTAGTAATCTATTATTCTATTGATTATTTACTTTGATTATTTACTTTGACTAATCGAGTAATGTATTAACCTTTGTTTACATTTTTAAAACATTTTTATCAGGGTAATAAGGATATTTTGCTTAAGAAAACAATACTTTTACACTGCACATAAAAACCAGCAACTTTTCCCCTTAATACACAAGTTTAATATCATAAAATAAGTGACTCACATTTCACCATCTTATTGAATCATTTTCACACAGAACACAGAAGTGTGTTAACATGAGGGTCTGAGGACTTATTGTGTCTTCGTGACTTATCATTAGATTCAATATTAAATCCACAAACGTCTGCAGGCTGGTGGTTTGACCTAAAGCACGTTGACGTCGTGTCTCAAGTACTGGACCTGTCCCACATGTGACAGACTAAACTACACAAACACACGGCTCGGTTTCATGTGAACTATGAATATAACAGCTCTTTTCAGAACTTGAGTCATTTCTCAGCGTTAGCTACATGGGCGCTTCGTAAGTTTGTGCTTTATGAGAGACTTTGCTTGTTTTATAACCTTGGCTCTCTGCTTTCTCAAAAACACAAGTCTGCTCCAAAGACAGACTCGTTAGTTTAAAATCCACTGCGCTCTCTCCGCTCTGCTGGAGCTGCGGCAGTGGTGCGTCTGGGGATACGTTCCATGTGAAACAAGCTGCATAGTTCCGGCTGTTCCGCGCACCGCAGATTCACGCCGTTTTTTATTAGATATACAACTTAAACAAATACAGTAATCGAGGCAAAAAAATAATATTCAAAGCTTTTCTGTAATGGAATTACTCGATTTACTCGAATCGTTTCAGCTCTAATCTCCCCAATGATCGTTTATTTTTACAACAAGTATTATCTACAGTTGTGTTTTTGAATTTGCTGGCATGTTTTTGAGTGTGCATGCGCTTTCCTAATTGCGCGCGCATTTTCCTAATTGTGGGCATGTTTTTTTTTATTTGAGTGCAATTTTTTAAATTTTTTTTTTGACTCATGTTTTGCCCTTTAGGTCCACCGTACTTGACAGATCCTTAGCAGGTCTTGGTCTTGTCTTGTGGTCTTAGTAATCTTGACTACTACACTACTGTCCACTTGCACAAATTTAGAACAGAGACAACAAACAAAAGCAGCTGTCATCCCAAAGAGTCTCACATGAATGAAAAGATAAACTATGCAATCATCAGAGAAGACAGTAGTTTTATTCCTACTTTTACAACAAACTTTCCGGATGGCAAGCAAAGTTCACTCATTATGAAGACAAAAAACTGACTTTGCCCTGTGAGCAAAGTCAGTTTTTACAGTTTAGCTTCACTGTGGTATCCCCCAGTGTTCGCTTGGGCTTATTCAGCATCCAATCTGTCAAGTCACACCGTCCTGCACTTTTTATTAGACTCAGCGCAAGGAAAATGTGAGACTGTTGTGCCAGCCCGTGTTTTCAGCACAACTCCACTTTCATGCGTTCTCTGACTGTGCATTAAAACTCCTCTGATGGTTTACACTAAAATTGTGCCCGACCAAAAAATTACAAATAGGTCAATAGGTATATTAAAGTCTTCATGCAGCAAACTCACAACATACCAAGGATTTTGAGAACTTAAAAATGGTTGGATTTCCTTGGAATAAAGAAATTTTGTTTTTGTAGTTTTTGCAAAAGTTGTGATTTTCTTCCTTTTCTTACGCAGTAGTTTTTTTTTTTTTTTAATTAGGACAGGAAAGTGAACACAGAGCAGCACAACAGCGACTTTGAACTGTGCACACAACATTTCCATATAAACACTGCTTTCATGACTGTTCTAGTGCGTATTCAATAAAACCACTCAGAAATAAGGAGTCATGTTTTAATGTTGCTGCTAGCGTTAGCCGCTTATCTTAGCTTGATCAATAGTTTCTCAGGGAAAGTCCAGTCTGTTTTTTTTTTTCACAAACATAAAATCCAACTGAATAAAAGCTGCAAACCTGTGTGTCACACAGGTTTGTTCAGTCCTTAACAGTGTTGGGGGGGAAAGTATTGAAAAAGTAATTAGTTACTCATAACTTATTCCTTTTTAAAAATGTAACTAGTTACACTACTTAGTTAAAAATGGGATTCATCATTTTATTATTGGCATTTAACAAAGGCAAACCACGAAGGACTTGCTTAAATAGACTCAAATTAAGTAAAATCAGCATTTAAAATGCTTCTGAACGTCTGTGAGCCATTTTATCTCACACAATATGTCACTTTTGTAGATTATATTTTTAACTTAAAAGTAGGGCTGCTCAATTCTGATATATTGATAAACAACGATTATTTGCTTAGAAAGAGAGCAAAGTCTTAGGGTCTGTCTGATTTATCAAGCATTTGCTCATGTGCAAAACAGGTTAGGGGGAGCAAAACCTTGGCAGAGATGATATTTTTCTCTCACACACTCTCTAAAGAATTTGAGGTGGTTCATATCTGTTTTGTTTAATTTGTTGTATGTGCATCTTCAAATATTAAAGTTTGTGTAAATTGTTCATAAATAACACATGATTTTTTTTTTTTCACTTTTGCACCCGCAATTTAGCACCTGGCTTGATAAATCAGACCCTTAGTGCTTTTTAAATGCAGAGAGTGAAGAGATCAAATGAAATGGGTGAGAGAAAGGTTTCTACAATTGTAAAGAAAAATACTGGGACCTACTTTTACATCTCAAGGAAATATCTGAGCACTCACAAACTCACTTATGAGTCACATTTAATCATCACTTTTATTCGATTATACAATTTTTGTTTACAGCAATAATCATAATTGAAATTGAAATTTGTTTAATTGCACAGTCCTTCTTAAAAGTAACTGTGTATTTTATTAGTAACTTTACTGTACTTTAATTACAAGTATTTTCACATTGTTATTGGAGATTTAGAGATCTATTTCTTTTTTTACACTCTTGAGACATCAGAGCTGTTCAGAGGCAGTTGGCGCCATCTGCTGGTGTCATTGTATATTTCTGCCATACAAGTTAAATAATTGTTACTTTTTTTGTAGGCTAACTGAAGTGTCAAGGCACACACCGGCCAATCAGTCTTGGTTGTGGCTTCTGTAGTATTAATACTTAATTCTATATTTTACTTGATTAACATTTTACTGCTGCAAAATGGTATACTTGTGAACCATCTGACATGACAACATAGGGCTCATTCGTCTCACAGTAGGCAGGGACTTTTTTAATTTAACCATCAGTGCTTTTTAGTAGTTTTGTCGTCCAGGAAGTAGAGCATATATGTGTCAGTAAATGTGCACTTTATTATGCTGTGTCTCTTATTTCTTCTTCTTATTTTATTTATTTTTTTAGGGATAACGCTTATTAAGGCACATTTGCAGTAAATATGTTAATTTCCATCTTCAGTCCGTTGGAAGGTTGATGTCAAAGTAAAGGACAGAGTTCGACTGTTTAGGACATTTACAGTGAAAGAAGGCTGTTAAAGGTGTCAAAGAGAACTGTCTGAAAGAAGAGTCTTTGGGGTCGATGAGGTTGATTTGTTTAGTGAACAAAAATACACTTTACTATAGTTTAACTGCAACATTTAAAGCTGATTTCCACACGGCAAACAAATCTTAGGTTTTACAACTTCCTCTCCTAAATCCTTTGACACATGGGTAATAATATCAGCATGTATTCATTTTGCTTGCAATTATTGCTCATAAAATTCTTTTTATAAAAAACTTAGTGAATCTGGAGTTTACCACCCAAACACAGTCAAGCAGAGAGCAGCATTCGGCTTCTGAAAATGGAAAGTTTACCCATTTACAACTAAAAAAGTTAGTTACCCCAAATATAACTTTTTTTATCCAGGAAACCTATTGGAACCTATAGATGTATGCTGCGCTGGATAACAAACATGTTGCTGCTCACCATAAATCTTAATATATGATTGAATAGTGTGTGTTTGAATGAAAGCAAAACTTTGAGTTTGTGTTCAATAATAATGCAAACAAAGCTCATTTTAAAATAATGAATGTTCCACTTGTTTGTGTGCAGGAAGAAGTCGTTTCTGTTCTCAGCGCTGTACGCTGCCTTTATCCTGGGGGGCCGTCATGTCATGAAGCAGAGGGAGAAGTTTGAGCTGAGGAAACCACTGGTGCTATGGTCTCTTACACTTGCCGTTTTCAGGTAAGCGCGCTCCAGTCACATTTGTGATTTCAGAATGACCGTTTGGCAGTGACATGTTTGTTCTCTCTGCAGTATATTTGGTGCCATCCGTACGGGGAGCTACATGACCTTCATCCTGATGACTAAAGGGCTAAAACAGTCAGTTTGTGACCAAAGCTTCTATAATGGTCCAGTCAGCAAGTTCTGGGCTTATGCCTTTGTTCTCAGTAAAGCCCAGAGCTCGGTAAGTCTTAAAACCAAAAGTCCTTATTCCTACAAAAGTCCTTATTTCTTTTAAATGGCTATATCCATCAGTATATTTTTAAGTATATTTTTTTAAACAATAAAATGACTTCATTCAAATAACTTCAATCATTTCATCCCAGCAAAGATAATGTATCTGTTAATGTATTTATTGAGGTTGAAATTAGTCCCCAATGTCCTAACTACGTCTAATAATGTCCCATTTGTTTACCAAATTAAGTTCGTCTGTTGTTGTTAGTACTTGATTATTTATTGTATTTTCCGGACTATTCTTCGCTCCAGAGTATACGTAGAAGCAGCCTCAAAATGCATATTTTAGAGGAAAAAAACGTATATAAATGTAAGTCGCATTTTTTAGGAAATAAATTTACTGCTGTAGATCTGTGAGTTCTCCGCGCAAAACAAGGGAATGCAACTGCAGCAAGTTTTCGTTGTTTGCCAGCCACCACCAGACAAACCTCAGTGTTTGTCTTTCAAGTGATCCTGGTCAAAAGAACTACTCCACTTGAAATCAGATCGAATCAATGCTCTCTGTCCTGTCCACGTCAGTGTGGTTCATGAGACTGCAGCCTCCAGGTCTGTAGTTTTATAAATGTTGCTCCGCGCTTACACAAGTGTCTGCACCTCGGAGGAAACAGTGTCACGTCTCACTGAAGGAACAGCAGTTAATGAAGCAGCATTTGTCCCTCAAATGAGAAGCAGGAAGAGCCCGAATCTGGTCGGGACCTGTACTATATTAAAGTTATCCACAAATTCACATTCATTTCTATATGTAAGTCGCAGCTGAGTATAAGTCTCATCCCCTGTCAGCTGGTGAAAAACAGTGTGACTTATTGTCTGGAAAATATGGTATTTGCTGCGAGCAACCCAGCATAATTTTGTGAGACAATGACAAGTATGACAAAACATTATTATTTTATTATATTTAGATATTAATTTCTTGTCACATACATAGTGTTTTTGAACAAGCGCAAGGTTTTACATTCTGATATCCAAGGTTTCAAAAAGGCCTTTGCCTGGATGCACACAATGATGTATTGTAAATTCACCAACGTTGCTCCTTTTGCCTCTAAATTCACCAACTTTGCCTCTCTTTATTAAGTAAATACTGCTTCCTAAACCCCCTCACGCAACACAAAGAGACGAAGTGCTCTTTGCTCCTAAAATGGCAAAGCAAGAATATTTTAAGCTGTAAAATGTGTTTTCAGCTGAGTAATGACTGGCTTACAGTGCCACTAAATTCTGTGCTCTTGTTCCAAAACGATGTCAGTCGTGCAATGCAAATTTTAAGATCACAATTCTAATATCATGCATTCTTAACTTGTCTTGAAATGAGTTTTTTTGAGCTTGTGTGCGTTCATCCGCAGGTGACACCCTGTTCATCGTCCTCCGGAAACAGAAGCTGATCTTCTTACACTGGTACCACCACATCACCGTGCTGCTGTACTCGTGGTACTCCTACAAGGACATGGTGGCCGGAGGAGGTTGGTTTATGACCATGAACTACCTGGTCCACGCAGTCATGTACTCCTACTACGCCCTGAGAGCCGCCGGGTTCAAGGTGTCCCGCAAGTTCGCCATGTTCATCACCCTCACCCAGATCACCCAGATGCTGATGGGCTGCGTGGTCAACTACCTGGTCTACTCGTGGATGCAACAGGGCCAAGAGTGTCCTTCTCACATGCAGAACATCGTGTGGTCCTCTCTCATGTACCTCAGTTACTTTGTGCTCTTCGTGCAGTTCTTCTACGAGGCCTACGTCACGAAGGCCAAGAAAATGTCCGCCATCGCCAAGAAGGAAGACTAAATAATGCCATAGCTTTACAAACGGGAGGGAAAAGGGACCAGGAGGACAGCAGGGACCACTGACTTGAATTCTCCAAAAGGGTTTTTTAAGCAGAGATGGCAAAAAGTACTGAAGTTCACTACTCAAGCAAAAGTACGGTGACTTGTGTGAGGTAAAAGTAAAGCTCATCTGTTTGAGGTAAAGTACAAAAGTACACCGGTGTAAGACTGTTGTCGACCAAAGAAATCTTGGTCGACTAAAGGCATGTCCCATCGTTGGATTAGTCGTCCAAAAAGTAACATTCATGCAAAAACAATAATTTATGCAGAAAATGACTAGGAAGGATTGTGTTTATATCAAAAAGAGTCAAATTAGATCAATGTATCAATCCCAAATCTTAAAATAATTCGCTGATTTTGTTGCTGATCAGTATAAATCTTTATTATCTAAAAAGAATGGTTGACTAAGATTCTATCAACTAAAGGACTACAGTAAAAAAAAAAAGCAAAGTTGATGTTAGGTGCACTGTACTGTGAAATGGGCTTTAAAGTGACATTTATAATAACATTTTATTTAATCTTGTGGCAAATCAGTAACTATCAGAAGTCTAAAAAAAGAAGTAATCTGTTTCTTTTTAATGTAGGGAGTAGAAAGTATGGATAGAAAATAGTTTGATACTAAAGTAAATTATAGATATTCAAAAAAACACTAAGTACAGTACTTGAGTAAAAATACTTGGTTACTTGCCATCTCTGGTTTAAAGTGAGGAATAATCCTGAAGAAAACACGTGAAGGGAATATTGCGAGGAGCCGTTAACGTGCACATGTGAAGCGTCTGGAGGTGGTGAGAAAAAGCCATTGTGACTTGTTTTAAAGAGGATAGTCGGGTTACTAGGTAGTTCCGCCGTTTCTCGCAGTGGACTGTCGGCACACGGCCAGTTTCCAAACTCGGTACCGAATACAAAAGATCAGAGAGGAATTGTTTAAAGGGCTATAATGTGCATATCTATGTCACAATGTTGTTTTTCTTTCAAAAGCATAGCTGGACTTGCGCGTTGTCGTACTCACACATGCACACATACAAATCCTGCACATTAAATAGGACGACTTTCTACTGTCAAACTCAAAACCCGCCGTTCCACCTTGTGATGTCATTAAGTTGTGATCCAGGAAGTGGTCTGTTGCGTTTTTAATCCACACACACCTTCCCTAGAATCATTTTAAGTCTTGAAATTGCTTAATTTTGCAGCTGGAGCTAACGTTTTTAGACTTGTTTGAACTGTTTGCTTGCTCAAATCAAAACAAATATTAGAAGAAACAAACAAATTAAAAAGACATCAGCTCAATACTTTTTCTTGCGTACTGTAGTATAAATCAGTTCAATTAAAGTAAAAACAGTGGCTAAAACTACCACGTAATGACATCACCATTTTAGCTTTGCAGACAGAGATGGCAAGATTACTCCATGTGTGAATGAAAGAAAACACAACATTGGGAAATTTTGACATGGTTAAAGGTTGGTATTAATATTTGCAGGGTTTCCATGTCGTCTTAAAAAGTCTTCGTCAAAGTCTTCGTTTAAAAAGGTAGACTTTAAGGACTTATCTGATACTCTAGGTCTTTAAAAATGTTTGGTTTACATTCATCAATGAAGCGATTTTCAGAAGTTTTCCCAATCTAATAAATGCTGCTGCCGTTTTTGTTGTAATCGCAGCTGATTGATGGAATACTGTTTAAATAGGGATGGGCGATATATCAGTATCAATATCATATGGTATGGCCAATGTTTTGAATTTATGTATCGGGCCAATATCGAAAACGGCAATCCTATATTTGGCGCTGATATTTTTTTAGAGGAGGTTCTCTAGTCTCTCTGTGCGCATATACCAGCCTCAGTTTGACCTAAAAACATTATATTTGCAATTTTGAACAGACTGAAGAATAAAAAGTATAAATAAAACAATTATTAAGCTAAAAATCTTTATATTTCCATAATACCCTTCTGCAAATACCAGCATCAAACCTACAACTTTTTTCCTCTATGTTATTTTATTATTTATTTATTTTCAAATAAGGCAAAGAAAGTAACATATAGCACACTATCAAAGGTAAAAATAAAAGAGCCAGTGTTTCTCAGAAGAGCTGTCAAAGAATAAGTGTAGGTTTTCCAGCAGGAGGCAGCAGAGAATGTGAAGAAAATAATTTGTAACCATCGCACAACCAACAAAAATGCATTAGATCTGCTTTAAAATGTAATTATCGGTATCGGCAATTATCGTTATCGGCCACAGCAAAGGACAATTATACGTTATCGGTATTGGCTCAAAAAAAAAAAAAAATCATATCGACCCATCCCTACTTTTAAATGGTCTCATATTGGATAGTTTGCTGCTTGCTTTGTTGCTATTTACATTAGGGTCCGTACAATCATAGACCATTTAAAAGAATCCAAGACCCTGGAAAAGTTTTGGAACTTATTGGTCGTAGATAATTACTTGAGATACTTTGTCGCAGCAAAACTGAACCCAAAAAAAAGCTGCTTATGTTCGCCACTGGAACTAAATACATTGAACATACTAATACAACCAAAATCATAAAAAAAAAAGTTGGGAAAGGCTCTAGAGAAGTCATTAGAAGACATGGAAAACCTTCAGTTAAAATCTGTATGAACCTTGTTTTTAGCTTATTTTGAATCTTGACAAAATTTACCTAGAAAATATAATAAAACATTCAAAAAATAAATACTGGATGTTATCATGAGTAGGCCTTAAAAAAAGTCTTAAATACGACATGTCCACCCTGCAGAAACCCTGCGTTTGGAATCGGACGCGCACACTCTACGGTACGACGCAGAATCCAAAACCTAGCTAGCCACATTTGCAAAGAAGCCGGACTATCTACATATTATTAAAAGATCTTATATAAATTAATGTGTGTCTTTTAAAATGTTTTAACGATTTAAAAATGTCACAAATAAAGAGAAATGTTGAATAGAATATTTCATTTGCCATCATCATTGTCGGGTTGCCAGAGAAGTGGCATTCTGTAGCGTTGTCCTGTAAGTTTGTCTTATTGTCTATAGAAAGTGTCAGTGACGTAGTTTAAAGCTCAATTCGCACAGGATAACATTTATCCAGGGACGACTGTAAATCTGTTGAGTTTCATTCACACGATTAATTGATGCCGTACGTTTCGTGTCCTTACAGACTTTATTCTGGAAATGGCGACAGATCAACTTTAATTTATGACTATAACCTTTGCTTCATTCATGACAGAAGTACTATTTTCAGTTTGTTTTACGATGACTTATCTGAACTGTGACAGCCTAAATGTGGCTTTTTTTGAAACTGTTTCTTTTAACCCATTTACGTGATATCCAATTCAAACTCTCCCCAAACACATGCCTACTGGCCTATTATTTTTGCTTTTTAATTGTAAAAAAACAATTGCGTATCGTGGCAGACAGTAAGAACGAATTTAAATATCAAGGAAAAATAGACCCACAAATTCATTAAGAATCAATTTATATACAGTTCACAGATTGAAAACAGACCTATGCATTTGAGTAGAATTACCTGAGGACGTTCTGATGCCTTGTCACACGAAGAACAGAGCAAATATTGAACTAAATCACACCATCGTCCACACGAAGCAGAACTTTTAGGACACTGGAAAACTAATCTTTATGAAACCAGGTCCCAGAGTGAAAAGATTCAAACTCTGGTTTGGCGTCTCCACCAGTTTCCTCCGCTGGTTTACTGTACAGTTTTGTGTCGACGCTCACAATCCCTAAGACAACTCCATGTTTACGCAGATTGTGTTTTAAAACTATCCTTGTTTTGTCTTCGTGTGGACAAGGCATGAGTTTGCACAATTTTTCCATTTCACTAGACCAGGGGTGTCGAAACGTTTATCCAAAGTCCAAACGCAGACTAAATGTAGGCCACATAAAAGTGAACATACAACGTGTGAACTGCCATCTCCTTACTACGAACTCTTGTGACTTCCCCATCTTATGGAGGATAACATTGATGGTAGGGCTGGGCAATATTGTGATCTTATCTCTGTGACAATTTGCTTTTTTGATGAAATCGTCACACTGTGATTTCTTTATTTAATGCATCTGTCTGTTCAAAAATCAGACTATTTTTCCAACTATACCTATCTAATGCCAAATCCAATCTTAATAGCAACTTTGTTCTTCTTTTTTGAAGTTCTACTTGGACTGTGCTTTTAAGTCATAAAATAATAACTGAATAGCAATTTTTCAGATTTGATTTAATAAAATGAATACATTTATATAACTGAAATGTTTTACATTTTCTTGTCTAAAAGACATTAATATAAGAAAAACACATGTTGGGGCAAAATCCGAACACTTGTTTTGCTGCAACACACAATGTTCTAATTATTCAATTCTTTATACATTTTTTATTGAAGGGCTGATGTTGCTTGTTTCTCTCTGAAAATCTGGCAACACTGGTCACTTTCGACAGCTGGATTTGCTGTTGATAATGAAATGTGTTTACCCCAAAGACAATCGAAATCATGATCTTACTCCAAGAAAGTAAATTTTTGCCATATCGCCCAGCCCAATTGATGGTTTCTGATCAGACTATTTTTGGAAAGGTTTGCACATAGTTAAAATTTACGGGAACAATTCACACCACTAGAAACTCATGAGATCCCTGGGTAAATGCTATCAAGTGTGAAACAACATAAGACACAGAAGCTCGTCAGTGAGCTGATGGGGTGAACAGCACTGCTTTTGTTTGTGTCTTACATTGCAAAAGGCAATGTTTTCTCAGGTCTTAGGTTAAGTATAATATGCATATCTAAAAATGTAGCACGTTTAACATCTGCACTAGTTAACGTCGCATTTACACCAACTCTTGTCACGTCAGATATAAGCATCCCATCGCTTTAGGTTCAGCTAGAAATCGTCTGTGTAAAACGTGAAACTCAGTTGAGATTTGGACGGTCATTAAAGTTCTGAGAAAACAGGACAGTTGGTACTTCCGGAAACAATTCGATCTTCAACTGCTGAGCTACATACAGAAGGAGGTGGGGGAAAAAAGAGTGTACGGTATTTGAACACACAACTGTTTCATATAAATAAGTTTAGCTGTGCTGGAGTTGGTGTAAATGGGCTTTTTACATTGTGGCTGATTCATCCTGATAAAGTTGTGATATGACAACGTGTATGAAAGATGAACCAAACCATGTCTGTAAACCTGGCCTGATGGGAAACTATGCCTCATGTGCTTTATACATATTGCCAACTGTACTGAGAAGTGCGTTTACGTGTACTTGACCCCAGAAGAGTAATCTTTGCTATTGTAGATTAAAGGGTCTTTCACACCAACACAACTCTCAGTCCCTGTCGTAGGGAGGAGCGACGCAGCGTCTGTTCAAGTCTCTTTAGGGCGCATCGGTGTAAGAAAAAAAACATTCACACAAACACGATCCAAACAGTCAACAGTCGGCGAAACAATTGCCGTGTGGCATGTGCGTGATGTAATGCTTGACGAAAATGACCAACATAACCTGCACAAAAGTAGTTGTCAAACTCTGACGAAGAACAGATGTTTAATCTTACCTCACAAATTGAGCTCAACTTCTCTTTCTCGCCACAGTCCAGACTTTGTACTGCAGCAGCAACTTGTCGGTCTTTGTTTTCCTCGGACCAAATAGTCATTCTCCTTCATTCTTGGGTAAATAACAACAAACCTCGTCTCCACGACTTTATCCTCACCTGAAGTTGCCAGACCGGTTCAGACAGTGACCCTTGACTTGGTGTGAAAGACCCTTCCTTAACAATACATTTGGGTTAGGCTTCAGTGTTTTATATACTTAAACATTATATTCCGAAACGGGCCATTTAAGTGATAAAAAGGTTAAACATTACTACAACTACCTGTTTTTTAAGGAACTGTATGTAAGATTGATTTCAGATTTCATTAACATGACCCATGCACAGATAGAAGGTAAACATGTCCAAATGTACTGTTACTGAAAGTCATTGTATTTCAGAGTTATTCTTAATTAAAAGCAATGGACATGACTTTCTTTTGCAGATGTTTACATTAAGTGTTTTGTTTCTGAGAAGGATTATCCAATCAGAAAGCAGAATGAGCCTCACATGACTTTCATTTGGGTTGCCAGTTTGGTTCTTGGAGCCTGAAGATTTTGAACCATGAGTCAGAACTGATGGTGCACCATGACAGACACAACTGTCTGTGATAGGCTCAGGCACTTGTTTCCACACAGTTCTCAATAGGCTCCGCCCACATTGTGGAGAAACGTTAATCTTGGAAACAAACCATCACAAAGAGTCAGGTGTCTGATAAAGTGACTTAAGTGTCATTTCCCATGATTCATAGCAAACCTTGTTCTGATTGGTTAGTAGCTTCTAATCTTCATTGTGAGCTGCCCACACCTGGACTAGAGCATTAACTTTTTGCTTTACAACAAAAAAACATTTAAAGGGACCTATTATGTAGAATCTGCTTTTCTGAGTTTCATGTTACATCAGTGTTCTCTCATCATTAGTTTACCCAAAGTTGTATTTGGATTGGTTCCTGCATGTTCGAGTAATCCTCCATTGTCCTGCAACTGATGCTCGAAAAGTCTTGTTTTCACCTACCACCTATCCCCATCAACTTGTCTGGATTTACTTGAGATTAATCAAAATTTCACTTTCTAAGTAAAACGTGTGGGGTTCAAAATTGTCACGTAGCCACTTTCCAACAACACACAAAAAAATGAATCTAAAACCTGTGGTCTATTAGCCCGCCTCTTCACTCATCTGGAACAGGAAGTCAAAGGACCTGTTACTATTTCAAAGTCGTTTTGGATCATTTTGTGTTTTACAATGAACAAAATGTGAATTATTGATCAGCCTATGCCATAGTTTCTAAAAAAAAAATCACAATAGGTGTCCTTTAAGCAATATGTAATTTAGCTGCAAAAAAAGATTGGTCCTATACAACTTACCTATACAATGACCTATACAATTTATGATTGCAAACTTGTGTATCAGTAGTTGGTAAGAGTGGAAACCCATGCTTTCGCTTTGATTCCTCTTGACTCAAGTAGATGGAAACGCACTCTCGGACTTCCAAATTCTTTACCGTCCCCATCAGTAAAGAAACTAGTCTGTAGACTCAAAGGACTGAAATCGAAGAGTGGAAAAACCAAACCATGCTCTTGTCAAAAGTAGCTGTATAAATGTACCCTTAACTGTCTGCTGTGCTCATGTGCATTTGCTCTGTATTACTGTTAAAAATACAAACCCAAATGTATGAACAAAGTGTAAATTGTGACATTGTGGTTTTGTCTTGAACTTGCTTACACACGGTCTAATTGGTGCTCACTATTTGCTTGCGGTGACATTTGTAAAGAGTTCAGGTGGAGGGTATGAACATCTTTGGAACGCGTCGTCGTATGACCCTGTGCAAACGTTAAATGTTGAAACAAAAAGAAAGGCTTCACTTAATCACGTACTTATAGGCCACTTAGTTATTTTCGTAGTACCACAAGGTAATGTTCCTAGCCTCCACCTTTAGAGCAAATGTGCGATAATGTCAATTGTTGTTCAATTAAATAAATTTCTTACAAAAACTAAGACTTTGGTGTATTTAATTTGTATAAAGACAAATTAAGGAAAAAAGCTATTGCTACGCTAAAGCCAAAACCGGATGTGTAAGAGCTGTTCAATAGTGCAGTCAGAAGTTAGTAGTTAAGAGCCTGTACGCTTCCTAGCTTAGTTCCTTTAGCATAGGAACCTCTGATGCTAACTTTCAGCCAGTGTAGGTACAATATTTGCTTGGTAATCTAGGATTTTTTGAATGGATGTCATAATTTAGTTTAAATGTATGCTACTGCTAAGCATTTTTAAAGTTCAGTTTTTATATAACAAAGGTAAATTATACTAATACTGATCATAAATAGCAAGTAAATTATCCAGTCTATTAAAAAAAAAAAGCTCAAATATAGTGCGTTTTTGTCATGAAAATATGACCCGAGTAGAGCAAATCTTGTGCCTACAGCGGTAAGGAGCTAGAAGACATCCCACAATCCATTGCGCAGATCGCTCCGAAAATGAATGAACATTTATGACAATATGATCTGTGAAAGATGAGTTTGTAATGAAAGTTTTACTGCCTCAGATTTAGACACGCAATACTATTCTTTACATAAAACAAACTTTTATCAACTTTGGAACTGAGGGTTTTAGTGCCACATCACCTTCGTTAAATCTATTGTTGCACCACTTAAAGGTTGTATGGAGGATTTTTCAAATCCAACAGCTGTTTGCTGTTTTTCAAATGATGCACATGTTTTTCTCCTCCCAGGGCCACGCCTTTCACTGCAACTGGGCCAATGATCTTTGGAACACTGAGGGTTTGCTTGACAGGTTCACAGGCCAATAGATAACGAGGTACCTCGTTATCTATTGGTCAACGTTTTACTGGCCTCATCATGTCCACAGTTTATATATTTTTATAATTCTTTTTTTGTTTAGCATAAGTTCAAGGCTGTTACAAATCTATGCAACTGTTTTTGACCAAGACTGACAACACACTGTTTTTGAAAATCCTCCATACAACCTTTAACACTATTTACGTGTGAAGAAACAAAACTTAAAGGCACAGGCTCATTAAGCGACCAATCACAGACACAGAAGTTAAGCTACAGAGTTCATTTAAACGTCATGCATGGATACAACAGACTAAAGCACCCCACATTTAATAGATCAATCGCTAAATCTGAATGAGCTATGTCTTCAAGTCTTTTGTCTGAGTCAAATTGATGCATAAAGATCCACAGTCAAATGTGCACAAAGTGTAGTCATTCAATATTTCTGAAAATGAAAGTGTTTATTAATCATCACACAGTCGAGTTCATGGCTCCTCTTTTTTAAATAGGTTACTTGCATCGCATTGATATAAAGAAATAAAAGAAAACGCCTGAATTCCTGTCTCTGATTGGCCAGCACCTTGTCTTTTTAACTTATTTGAGAACTTAACCTAGTCCGGAACAGGTTATGAGTTTGCTGCATGTTGCCATGGAGATCTTCCCCGATAGGAAGTCGTCCAGTTTCGTAGGACAGTTAGAACAGGTTTAACCCTGAACTTACCTCACTAAACCCCAAATCTAGCTTCAGAGTACAGGGCTCTGTCCTGTTCATATGCATGTGATGAAAAGTGCTGTTAAAGCTTCGCATTTAAACTTTTCACCCAGAGCAGGAGTTTAAATCTGCTCTGGGACAGTCATCTCGAGTTTGCCCTGATGAAGGCTGAAGGGCCTAAACATGTTGGCATTATTTTAGTCTTTTTTGCCATGTTATAATAAAGGCTTTTATCTTTCTTAATTTTTGAGTGCCTCAGTTTTCTCAAGTCTACATTCTGAGATACACATGCTTTGTCAGTCTAGGCTTACACCAGCTCTTGTTCTACATTTAGACTATATCTTGTTTCTGGTCTGGCTTTACTTCAGTTGTTGCTTAATATGGAAGAGCTAAATTGTTAATTTTTCTTTGAGTGGTTTTGTAGTCCGACCCTCAGACCAAAACATCTGCCCCACTGGAAAATCTAATGGATGATCCCTCATCTATAAATAGTGTATGCACATGTGTCTTGGCCTTCTCAGGCTTGTTTCCTTGTTTGGTACAATGGCAGACCAGGCTGGCTTGTATAGATAAGCAGGTGATACGCGGTGCATAGGCTCACAGGTTCAAACCTCAGGTCAGTAGTTTTTTGTGGTTTTTTTAAAGACAACATTACTCACAAGAGCTTATGTGCTTTTGTAATGCAAAAGTTTTATACCTTAAAGTGCAAGTAAGCCACTAGACCTGTGCTGCACAACCTCAGCAGCTGTAAAGTCATTCTCCTCTGAGCACCGCTTTACCCTAAAGTCACAATGTAAGAGAAGTAAGGCTAAAGGTACAAAGTGTGCTTCTGGTACAATGTGGGCAATGACAGACGCTACTTAGTTGTCATATTAGGTCAGACAGAGAAAAAGAATTGGAGCTTTATCTCTTGCAGAAAGTTCAGGGAAAGTTCCAGGGCATGGTGACGGACAAGAAGACATCTTTGCATTGAAACAGTCGGCATCAAAGGCCACGCCCACTAACGGACCTCCGAGGGGAAAGTTAACACAGAGATGAATCAGAACAACAGCTTTATCAGTCACTGCTCAACAACTACAACAGAAAATATGGACTTTAAGAGATGTGGTGAAGTGTCTATATGAAACAACAGCCTATAGCTCGGCTGGAGGCTGCGGGCTCTGGGGTAGCTGCTGGGGCTTGAATGTGGTGAAAGTAGACACCAGATTTGATTGACAGTTGGATAGCAAATCTGTTTCCATGGCGACGGCAGAAAGCATGGAGCACTCGTACCCGGGATTGTGTTGTGCAGATGCTCCTGAATCGTCCGGCTCACCTGTCAGAGGACATCACAGTGGTTTAGGGTTAGGGTTAGTATCAAATATTTAGCAAGTTTAAGGCTTATTATAATTCTTCTCTGTAAAATTACACACTGTTTTTTCTGGTACTTGTAGGACTGTTAAACATATAGATTTATGTTAAATAAATATAAAATTTGTGCAGGGTGTTTTTTGTTCTAAACTTCTTAAATGTATTGCTGGGATATAGATACAGTCATCACAATTAGGGGCGTGGCCTGCTGTGGGGGAAAGTTAAGGGAAAGTTCTATGGGAAGATTAACTTTTTACCTCTTTTAATACGTTTTGTGGCTATAAGTGTATTTTTAGGACAACTAATTCAAATTGAGCCAGAATGAAGTTTAAAAAGAGTAATCTCAGAAAAGTAAACTGAAAGTTCTGTAGCTGTAAAGATACTTCAGGCGGCGCTAGCATCACATTAGCATTTAGTCGGTCCAGAAAACATTTTTTCCATAGAGCACAATGTAATCACAACTGCTTGAGCGCGCCTCACATATCACGTCTTACACATTTCAAAAAGGTCGTTTTTTTGGACTATTTGTACCCAGTTTCAGCTCATAAACCTTTTCCTGGTTCAAAAGTCTGCACTTTCTTTAAAAAAACTCAAACTTTTTAATCTTTAGCTCACTCTGGCAAAATCTCGCTCTGATTGGTCAGCATAAGTCATGTGTTACGAGGCCCGCATGAGAAAGAACTACACTAAATCTGAGAAAACAATTCACGGCGCTTCAATTGGTGAGTCCGGGTTTTCATGTATTTTAGACAATTGATTTAAATTGGACGAGGTTACTTGTCCAGTGTTTTTAGCCTGCGCGTAAACACCCTGACTTCACATGTAAACCTGATGCTTCAAATTCTGTTTGAATTCACACAGTTGCCGTCTGTACCTAGTTCTGATGAGCAGGACGGACACGCAGCTCTTCTGGGACAGATCGTCACTGGAAGCATAACTCCATCTGCTGTCAGGGAAAACTGAAAAGAAATGCAGTCAATTGTAAATGTATAGAATATATTACTATTTATTATATATTGTAATATTATTATGGTGTTACCTGATTCAGGAATCTTGTTCCATTGTCATACCTTCTAACATTATGTATAGTCTGAGTTCATCGTTTTTTTTTTTTTTTAAAGGCTTATATTCAAACTGAGAAACAAGTATGTTGTAAAAAGCTTCACTTTCTTCACTTGCAGATATAGCTCCCTGTGCATCTTAGAGCAGTGAAATATTTACCGGTGGCACGCTGGAGCTGGTGGCGTCGGACATGCTCTCCACCGTCCCACTGGTCTCACTCATGCTGTCATCTGGACGCTTTTTACAAACATCCTCCGACTTCTGTGGACACCAGCATCATCATGAAGGACTAAGCAAGACTACAAACGTCTGAAGTGAGTTGTTGTCAAAATAGCAATAATTCCAACTCATACAACATCTAGTATCCAACAATGACAACAGCAAGAATGAGTGCGTGGGCTTAAGAATAGGTGAAAAAAGATAACTCAACATTTTAATGTTGTTTTGAGTATGTTTTTTCACAGATTTCAGATGTGATTTGCCACTAGAAAAAGCATGATGGAGCTCAACAGAGACCGCCCACTCTTTGGTTCAGGAAGTACACTCAAGGAAAAAAGAAACGCAACATTTTAATTTTTGAAAATTCCTTAAAAAACAAGTACATTGGAAAAATGGGTTACATCATGATTTCAGTCCATAGTAAGCTGAAGACATGTGAACAGATTTCTTGGTTTGGCTTGACTGATTGTGAGAACAATAAAGAGTGTATTACAGGGTCGTTTATGCACACAAACTCATGTTTGAAACTCAGAGTTGACTTTTACCACTGGTTAACTGTGTTCAAGTCTTCTCTATAAAAGGCACCAGAATGAAGCCAAAACACACTTCTTCACGATGCCACGATTGTCACAACCAGAGAGGGATGGAGCTATTGGCTGCTCCAACCTGGACGGTGTTGTCTTGTGTCTCCAGGGTGTTTGGAGTCACCGCTCTGCCATTAGTCGTCTTGTTCCTCTAACGACCGCCTCGCAGCACAAGACCAACCGCCCCGCACATCTCCGTAACAGGTTCAGCCGCCACCAGGTCCACAGCCGAGACCATTGGGACACACCACAGGCCAGTGTTGACCAGAACCATCCGTAATTGCCTCCGTGCTGACGGTATTCCACCATGTCGGCCACATGTTGAATCAGTGCTTACCCCAACGTTGCCGAGCTCGGGTCCAATGGTGCACTGCACATCGCCGTTGGACTTTGCGAAGGTGGTTCAAGTGGTCCCCATTGGAAAAGTCTGGGATCTGCTCAGTGTGCACGTCCGCCGTCGTGAGCATCCTCCCAAAACTAGAGTGAATCAACTCAGACACTACTGCCGATCCATGAGGCGACAAATAACTGCTGTCCAGGAGCCAACAAGGGTCAAGTGAATCATTGACAGTATAATAAAATTTCTGTCACTTTTGGTTTTAAGGTTGCTCTATTGTCTGGTTGTGTTATTGGACTCAAAATGTTTAAACGCCACAAGAGTTGGCCTGAGGATTAGAAATGGATGTATCGAAGTGTTGTGTTTCTTTTGTCCTTGAGTGTACTTTCTCCTTTTATAAACTCCCATTTAGATTTTGAGAAAAAGAATAAAATAAAAATTGAGGCTGTTCAGTATAAGTCTTACAATTATTAATTTGTTTCTACAGCTTTATAAACTACAAAGTATTAAGACGTGTGGCAGAGATTTTAATTATAGTAGTGCTTTTTACACTGATAACAAGCGGGTTATGTATCTGAGTTAGTACATAACTGGCTAGCCCACGACACAGTATGTGGAGTTTATAATGGGGCAACATACTAGGCTATTTGAACCAGGGCGATCTTCCATCATTGAGCTCATAATGTATGTTATAAACTACTTTAAAAACAGAATATGAGAAGGTGTGGTGAACGGTCATACTGTAGGCTATTGTCTATTGAAATTGCTGTAAAAAATTGCCTTGCCTTTTGGCTGGTTATTTCCAGAACGTAACCCACGCGATAAACAAGAGAACACTGTATTGTGACCTGAATAATCACATTTATTGACTAACCTAATAATCGTGACACCTCTAGTCAGTGACTGTGTGTGTGTCTTACCCGTAGCAGTAGGTGACACAGGCAGCGATGGAGAGCACAGAAAGAGTCCCACCATGCAGGCCGCTATGTCACATTTCTCCTCTTGTTCTCCTCGGCCTGCTGCAGCTCCCACCACTCCAGGTCACTGAACTGACACCGCTCGCCCATGTATCCTGGCACGCAGCTGACACACAGACAAGCACAGACATTGTAGGTTACTTTAGTTTGAACAGTTCCATTCTTTTCATAGTTAGTGTTTTTTTTTTTTTTTTGCTGTATCAGACAATAGAGATACAAGAGATGGAAATGACTGTTGAAACAGTAGCATTAGTCACCTATTGACTCTTTGCACCTACGTCACTTGATCACTTGTGGGCGGAGGGCGGAAGTGCATTTACGTAGCATTACAGAGAGTGCAAAAGCATGTCTGAGTTCCTTATGCTGCGTTCACACCGGACAGCGTATTTGCAATATAAATTTGCGAGTAAAGGGATATTGACGCAGAACATTTTCGAAGCTGGCGCCCAAAACGCCTTGATGCGCGTCAAGGCATTGGTGGACATAAAGACGCCCTGGTCACCCTGGTTCACAGAGGCAAGTGAACTGCAGAGACAAACTAAAGGGAAAATAACACAGGTACAATCACTAATAAAGCTGTCAGAGATTTATTTTTCGACTTTTGTATCCGAGCGGTTGGAGAGTTGTACACGATATGTAGTGACGGACCAAACAAAGCGAGACTTGGGAGGCTGGACCGAGCTAAATGTAGTCAAATAAAAGAGTGGCTTCATTAGCGTAGTAACCATGCTCACTTGCAGGCGTAGGACTTCATCTGTGGGAAGTAGAAGCAGACTCCCTGGTACAGACAGTACGACTCGTGGCTGGATGGACACTTCTCCGCCACATTGTTGTTGTGCTGTCCCGGGATCATATTACTGACCACAGGAGGAAGCGTTGCGGCTGCTGTCTCTATAAATGTGTAAAAAATAATAAAGAAAACATGTGTAAACCAGTGTGAGCTAGTAGCATGTTTTTGGAAGCTTTTTAAACATAAATACAAAGACTTTTCGTAACTGTCAGAACATTTATCAGGACATGACAGTGACTTTGGCGACTGAATAACAGAAACCTTTGTATAGACAATGTTGCATAATATAGGACTTTTAAATAATTTAGTTGGACTGGGGTCACGTTTTGTCAAAGGCCTGATTGGTTCTTGCGTCTGTTAAAACAGTCAAAGGCTTTGCTAAAAAAATCTGACTACAGCAGTACAATTTAAAGGGGCACTGTGTAAGAAAAACAAACAAACAAAGTGATTTCCAATTTTGAACACCAGAGGGAGCCTTTCACATGCATTTTGCCTATCTACCATGCTGACATCTAGCGTCAATATCCACATTCCGGCCCGTAATAAAACATTTCAAATACGTATAAATGTATCACAATTGATGTGGATTGGTTAACAGTGCTCTCTTAAGTATTCATGTTGTAAAGAATCAATATGATTTAAATGTTTGTGGACTATATGTGATAATTAAAATTCATCTCAATCTTACACAGTGCCCCTTTAACCCTATCGCCGGGTGAATTTCACCCGAGCAAATGTATTTATATGATTTTCAATATGTTGCATTTTCTGAGTGTCATGAGTCCCTGGGAGCTTCACCAGTGTTTTTGACGTCTATGAAGGTGTGGGTGTTTCCTGCCCAAAGCCCACTTTTTCCTACAGGCTTGTTTTCAGGTGATTTTCACCCGGCAATAGTGAAAGAGGGTAATGTACGTTTTCACCCAACGATATAGTGTTAGTGTTTATAATCAAGTGATTCTGCCACTTGTGACAACATTCATCATACTCACCATATTTACTGTCCCTGGTCAACTCCAGCTTCATTCTGTGGCAGGATTAGTGTCTCTGACATCTCAGTGGTGAGTAACACAGGTTTGCTTTCGGGAGATTTTCACCCGGCAACAGTGATAGAGGGTAATGTTCGCTTGGTTATTTATTTTTAGCCAAAAGCTACATTGTGTAGCTTGCTATTTATATGAATTATGAATATATATAACAGAGTGGTGATTTCAAAGTAAATTCTTAGGGTGAAAACAATATTTTAATCAAGTGGTCATTTTCACACACTGAAAAAATAACATTTTTGTTCCTCTCTCCTGTAGCTGTTTCGTGCCAGTCTGTGCTTCACCAGGAAGTCTCACATGTCTCAGGAATGGGTCGACCAAAGAAAAGTTTCCTGTATCAGTATTTTTTTTAGGAATTTTTTTCTCATCAAATTTTCAGGAATTTCGTTGTATCTATATTTTTTTTTCTTATTTTCTACGAATTTCGCACTGGCCTATCAGTATTTCTTAGGAAACCCTAAAATTATTAACGACAAAATCATTCTCTCACACTCACTAAATTAAGTAATTAATACAGCATGTTTGGAGGGGGAGGCGGGGGTAAGGCATCTCCCCGAGGCGTGAGTGTGATGGTGGGAGTCGACCCCCTCTTTGCACTCTCCATTTACCATGACCCTTTTTTTTTTTTTTCATTTTGTTCCACAACCACAGTTCAAAATAAAAGAAAACCCCTCTAATTGATCAAGTGTTGTCATATTTTGATCTTTTTTTTATGACAAGTACTTTTTGTTGGGTATATTATATCGGGTGAAAATGACCCGGCAAAAGTGATGGTGTCACTTTTTATAGCCAAAGTGTTCAAGGGTTAAACAATAAAAAAGAATGATCTAATCGCAGCAGTTACCCGAACACCCGAAGTGTCCGTCTCCAGTGAAGCCCTCTCTGCACACACACACACTGCCCTCTGCTGTTTGTACACACTGGGCATTGTCGTCACAGTGGAGCCAGGAACACTCACGCTCATCTACGACCACAAAAACACAATACTGTACTTTTCGACTAGGACGAGCTCCGCTGAGTAGTTTGTGGCCGGATGTTACCTGCCACCATCTTGTCTGAGAGGCTGGAGGTAGTGCCTGTGCTGGAGTCTGAGCCGACGCTTTCTGAGACGGTCACAAGTTCTGTTCTCCAAGTGGTGCTTTCGTACTGTGTGTTTGGTCATCTACAAATAAAACAAAACAAAAAATGTTGAAGCAGATTAAATGAGGCTAAAGCAATTGACTTGTTTTGTTCATATTAGCTATTTTCTGTACTTGTGAGCATTTCCTGTTCAGGTTATTTCTATCAGGTCAGTCTAAAATGAATACATCTTCAGAAGTTTAGACAGTGAACAGTGAGTTGTTTTGGATATCTTTGAAAACATGTTAAGGGGCTTTATAGTCAGAAAAGTATTTTCCAAAGGACACTTGTGTGTTTGTATAGCGGCATGCTTGTGTCTAAATGCCAACGCTAACAGGGAATAGTCATAAGCATAAACATTAAATTAGTAGACACAAAATCAGTGTCTCTTCTCTGTTGCTACAACACAAAGAGCATGACGTCATATTCCTTCTACATGTGACGGAAATCCATTGAACACAATGACAGAATGCACTTTTATAGATAAATGAGCTAAAACAAGCATTTCAGCAAAACTATGAGCAATACGGACTGATTTGTGTCTTAAAGTGAAGTCGGGCTGCAATTGCTTTTTCTTACCTCGACGATTTGTCAAGTTGAGATTGATCTCTCGAGATCCCCCTTACCGCCGGCTCAAGCCGATGCACCGCCTCAACCATCTTGAACACACCTGTTGACCCTATTTTTTCCCAACCACTTTTCTAGGAAGTGCACTTCCTGCTAATGTTCACACTGCAAACATGATTTAGGTTTAAATCTGGCAACTTCCTCTCCTAAATCCTTCGACACCTGGGTAATATCAACATGGAATCATTTTTGTTTGCAATTTAGGCTTAAAAAAAAAAAACTTTTACAAACAACAAAGTGAAACTGGAGTTACCCACCCAAACACAGCCAATCAGAGCGCAGCATTCGGCTCCTGATTAGAACTATAATTCTTTGTTATTCAAATCAGACAGCACTCAGTGGTCTCATTTTTTCACCATGTCCTGCATTTCAAAATCACAGAGTTTACTTATTTTCAACTAAAAAGGTTAGCTACCCCAACTTTAAGGTAGCTAACATGTTTGTTTGTTTGTTTGTCTTGTGGGACTTTTTAAACATCTGTCATTACATCTGTTTCACAGATGTAATGACAGTTAAAATAAACCCATCGACTGAATTCTACAGGCTAAATGCAGCTAAACAGGGAGTGCACTTCCTAGAAAAGAGAGCGGGATAAAATAGGGTCAATAGCTGAAAGTGTGCATGTGATTCTTTAAGCTGCAATTATTACCACTTGATGACATCACAAGGTGGAGCAAAGTGTATGAAACGTGTGCAAATGTAACAAAACTCAACTTCTGGTATATTTTTGATGAGGAAACAAACTTTCTAACTTTCCTCTAAAAGGGACTATACCAGACAGACCTGTTGTACTGGAGTGTGTCTCCCTCTGGAGGCAGCTGCTTCCATCTGCAGACAGAACAGAGGAGGGCAGACAGGAGCACACAGCCTCACCATGTTTACTCTCACACAGCTGGGCACAGCCTCCGTTCTTATGAAGGCACACATCTGCTCCTGAACACAGCACACACAGTGTCACAAAGGCTTCAAACAGGACATTTAACATCCAGTATGGAACTTGGAATCAAAAAAAGACACAGATTCAAGTGAAGTGCTGCTGCTGACTTTAAAATAAGGATTTACATGTAAATTTCACCTTTCTGGCAGTATAAGTTGCATTCAAGTGACATCCAAAAGTCTCCAGGCCAATAATATTTAATACATATGTTTGAAAAAAAGAATATTGTTTAAATGTGTGTGTTTTATATATATATTATATATGTATATATATATATATATATATATATATATATATATATATATATATATATAATATATATATATATATTATATAATATATATATATATATAATATATATATAATATATCTATATATATATATACAGTAATTATTTCATTCTAGTACAAAGGTGAATAGGTATAGATTAGAGATGTCAGAACAAAATAATAATATGAGTCACAATATTAGAAGTGGAAAAAAAAACTTAACATAAAACTGCCACAACAGGAGGTTAAACGGCAAGTAACAACATTGGCAAAAAAAAAAAAAAAAAAAAATATATATATAATATATATATATATATATAATATATATATATAATATATATTAAAGTTGTCCCCATGTGGTCATTTTAGAAAAAAAAAATTGATTGATTTCATAAACTCAAAGTCACAAGCTTGAAGAAAAGTGTCATGTCAGATAATCAGAGCAAAAAAATATTCAAATGTTCACAGTTGTTTGGTCGTGACAATTCTAATTGTGAATACTCACACTGAAAATTTTGTCTCACAACAATTGTGACACTATTAGCTTTAGCTCATGCCAGTGGAGCAAAAAAATACTACATTTCCAAAACGGCACATCATGAATAAAAATGAAATTAAAACACAGCGCTGTGTTATAATTTTGAGCGCCGGTGAAAGGAAAACAGCGCGTGTAGGCTCATACTGCGCACGATGATGTTCTCTATGCGCGCTCAAGTTAAGGATAGCTGTCTGACGCTGTAAGGTCAATTACTAAAACAATCACAGCCCTAATAATCATCAGTATCTTTAACCATCCCTCTGTGTACATCACCGGCACCTGGTTTGGCGACAGGATGAAGCACCATGATGTTTGCCGGTTGGACCATGTTGCTATGGAGACGCTGCAGCTCTTTCCCGGTGCGTTTGTGGAAGCTCCTCAGCTGATGGTGCTCCTGCTCAGACACCCAAAGAAGCTCCTCCCACACCGCCACACCAAACGCCCGGCCTGGAGGACACATAACCGGGTCAACGTTTACAGTCACTCTGGTGGGTCTTTAGTAGGGGATTAACTTGTTTTATAATTAACTTTTGTTAACCTGTAATCTGTAATATTCCTCATGGGCCAGATTTATCAAGCATTTGCTCATGTGCAAAACAGGTTAGGGGGAGCAAAACCTTGGCAGAGATGATGTTTTTCTCTCACACACACTCTAAAGATGCAGAGCTTGAGGTGGTTCATTCCTGTTTTGTTTACTTTGTTGTATGTGCATCTTCCAATATTAAAGTTTGTGTAAAATGCTCATAAATATATGGAAGCTTATTGCATTCATTTGAGTAAAACAAATTCTATTTTTATGACAAAAGTTTCTGTTTTAACATGGAAAGTTTTGTCAAGAACAAAAGTTTTGGGGAGATCTGCTTATTCAGCTCCAAACTTGCCCCAGCGAAAATGTCTGAGTTCTTCGTGTATTTTTGATTTTACATTGGACTTAAGGCATTGGAGATTGGGCACAGAAGACATCTGGAGTCACTGTGCCTGTTCAGACGTTAAAAGAAGTCCGGCCCGCTGGACACAGACATGTTTCTCCCAAATCAACTCAGACAATATGGTCTGCTCCGTGGTAAGAGGATGTGTCTGGTATGCACCAGGCAGGACCGATAATATAATAGATCCATGGGCAGGACGTGTACAGAGTGAGCTGGTTGCCATGGTAATGCTGCTGCTACACGGGCCAGAGCTGTTATATTTTTCGTCTTTACTAACACTTTGTCCTAACCTTCCCATTACCCAAACCCTTTTCCTAAGCTTACCCGTTCTCCTTAACTTAATCACGTCCCTCCAGACCAGACTATCTAGCGTTTATCTTACTGGATCCTTATGGAGACAACTGCATCGCAGGAATCTCCTTCACTGTTGTGTTCATAACAGGACCTGGGTCAGGAAGTTTAGACATAAAAACAGAAAACTTTCTCGTAAAACAGAAACTTTAAATGAAACAGAAACTTTTCGTTAAAACAGATTATTTCTATTCAAATTAATGCAATACGTCGCCGTACAAATAACGTGTTTTTTGTTTTGTTTTTTTTGCACCTGTAATTTAGCACCTGGTTTGATAAATTAGGCCCATTGTGTATTGTTTTTGTCCTTGTGTGTAATGTCTGTAATGCTCTCTGTAGACAGAGTGTGAGGAAACAAAGATCCTCTTGGAAACTATAGGCCTTTTCCCAATGTAGGAACTTTTTTTTATGGTGTGTTCGCACAGAGCAGGAACTATGGACTGGGGCCACACATTTTTTTAGCTCCTGCTCTGGGCAGTTACTTTCAATCAGACCAGAAACCTTTTGGTGACACAATCATATTTTTTTCCTTATCCTTGAGCAAAATGACTTAAAAGCATTAAATGCAGTAGCTCCCAATATAATGTTTACATTTGTAATTAAATAGTAACTACAGTATTATTAGGATTAGTAGTGAACAGTTGTGTTTTATTGTTCAGGTCAGTTGGATCTTGAACAACTCTTAAAATTGAATTCCTCTGCTCTTTTAATGTGACTCTTATTTATGCAAATAAATGAAAATAAAAATGACTTTTCCATTTTTTAAGTTGGGGATAACTCAATTTCTTGGTGATAAATAGTAACCTTTGTGTTTTCCACTAAAGAGCACATGATAAATGCAGTACTTTGTGGAAAAAAGAGACCACTAAGTACTGTCTGAATGAAATAACAAAGAATTTGAGTTCTAATCAGGAGCCAAATGCAGCGCTCTGATTGGCTGTGCCTGGGTGGTCCACTCCAGTTTGTGTTTTTAAGCCATAATTGAGATAAAAAATGAATACATGTTGATATTCACCATGTGTCGAAGGTTTTAGGACAAGAAGTGGTGAAATGTAAAACCTAAATCGTGTTTGCGATGTAAAAATCAGCTACCCACCTTTGTTTGTAGAAAACTCTGCTACTTACTTCTCTCTGCTTTTCTCTCTGTTTTGTAGACGATGTGACAGAAGCCTCACCTACTTGGTTCTCTGACAGGAGGCGTCGCTGCGATCCGTCTAGTCGAGTGCTCTCCACCAGTCCTGTTCCGCTGTCGCACCACCACAGCCTCTCCTCGGGAAAGTCTATACACAGGCCGCTCGGGGACACCAGGTTAGTACTGGCCACAAGGACACGCCCACTACCGTCTAAAGAGACACTCTCTACCACGGGCCTGGACCCCACGTCTGTCCAGAATAACCTCCTTCACACGGCACAAAGAGAATACATGTTTGTCTTTTGCCTAAAGCACCTATAAAGCGTAGTGTTTTTACCTGATTAAAGCATGAACCACAATAGCTTTAGGTTTTTGGAGCCTATAGCTTATGAAAGTTTCTCTTTTCTGTCCAGTCAGCAAGCTGCTTTCTATTGTTGATTGGCTGAAAAGACAGAAACAACATGTCTTATTGGATGAAGTTAGGTGCTTATTACAAAACAAAGAATCAACTTTTTTTCCACTGTCAAACTATGTGTATGGGGTCAAAATTTAATTATCTACTGTTTCCGGGTTTTTTTTTTTGGTGCAAACTTTGCAGTTAGGTGTGCAAAAACCGACACAGTGCATTTTCAGTACACGCCCACATGACATCGAGTTGACGCCATAGAAAATACATGTGCTTATGTAAAGGGAAAGTTTCATATATACTGTATGTCTGCAAGGCAAGTAACTAAGTATTTTTACTCAAGTACTGTACTTAAGTAGCACAGATTTTACCTCTAAAAAGGACAATATAATATAGACAGTATATGTATTTTTAATCAGTACTTATATCTGCAATTTGACCTCATGTTTGTACCAATGTTTGGAAATTTAAATCAATAACACAAATGTACTTGTATCTTTAGTTAAAAATATAGGTATGTATATAACTATAATTATTGATTAACCTTTTAAACATGACTCGTTAATAGTGTGTGACTTCATGCTAACATGGTATATCAGCTACATTAACAGTAATACCTTTGGTCAGTCCAGTACATAGTGCGATGGAGCCAGTCTACAGTCAGACCTGATACTGAGTCCACTCTGTCAGAAACCACAGTGTGCCTGGAACGCCCCTCCATGCTCACACGCTCTATTGTCCTGCGGCTTGTGCTGGCATAGTACACCTGAAAGTATGCACATGTTACACTTAAAAAGATACTAAAGCACCTGAAAGTATGCACGTTACACTCAATAAAGAGCCTGAAAGTATGCACATGTTACACTCAATAAAGCACCTGAAAGTATGCATGTTACACTCAATAAAGCGCCTGAAAGTATGCACATTACACTCAATAAAGCTCCTGAAAGTATGCATGTTACACTCAATAAAGCATTTGAAAGTATGCACGTTACACTCAATAAAGCTCCTGAAAGTATGCATGTTACACTCAATAAAGCACCTTAAAGTATGCATGTTACACTCAATAAAGCATTTGAAAGTATGCACGTTACACTCAACAAAGCACCTAAAAGTATGCATGTTACACACAATAAAGCACCTGAAAGTATGCATGTTACACTCAATAAAGCGCCTGAAAGTATGCACATTACACTCAATAAAGCTCCTGAACGTATGCACGTTACACTCAACAAAGCACCTGAAAGTACGCACGTTACACTCAACAAAGCGCCTGAAAGTATGCATGTTACACTCAATAAAGCTCCTTAAAGTATGCATGTTACACTCAATAAAGCTCCTTAAAGTATGCACGTTACACTCAATAAGGCACCTAAAAGTATGCACGTTACAAACAATAAAGCATTTGAAAGTATGCACGTTACACTCAACAAAGCACCTGAAAGTACGCACGTTACACTCAACAAAGCGCCTGAAAGTACGCACGTTACACTCAACAAAGCGCCTGAAAGTATGCACGTTACACTCTACAAAGCACCTGAAAGTACGCACGTTACACTCAATACAGCACCTAAAAGTTTCCACGCTACACTCAATAAAGCGCCTGAAAGTATGCACGTTACACTCAATAAAGCGCCTGAAAGTACGCACGTTACACTCAATAAGGCTCCTGAAAGTATGTACGTTACACTTAAAAAGATATTAAAGCACCTGAAGTATGCTCGTTACACTCAATAAATCACCTGAAAGTATGGACGTTACACTCAAAAAGCACCTGAAAGTATGCATGTTACACTCAATAAATCACCTGAAAGTACGCACGTTACACTCAATAAAGCGCCTGAAAGTATGCACGTTACACTCAACAAGCACCTGAAGTATGCACGTTACACTCATGAAAGTATGCACATGTTACACTCAATAAAGCGCCTGAAAGTATGCACGTTACACTCTACAAAGCACCTGAAGTATGCACGTTACACTCAATACAGCACCTAAAAGTTTCCACGCTACACTCAATAAAGCGCCTGAAAGTATGCACGTTACACCTCAATAAAGCGCCTGAAAGTACGCACGTTACACTCAATAAGGCTCCTGAAAGTATGTACGTTACACTTAAAAAGATATTAAAGCACCTGAAAGTATGCTCGTTACACTCAATAAATCACCTGAAAGTATGGACGTTACACTCAAAAAAGCACTGAAAGTATGCATGTTACACTCAATAAATCACCTGAAAGTACGCACGTTACACTCAATAAAGCACCTGAAAGCATGCACGTTACACTCAACAAGCACCTGAAAGTATGCACGTTACACTCATGAAAGTATGCACATGTTACACTCAATAAAGCGCCTGAAAGTATGCACGTTACACTCAATAAAGCACCTGAAAGTACGCACGTTACACTCAATACAGCACCTGAAAGTATGCATGTTACACTCAATAAAGCACCTGGAAGTACGCACGTTACATTCAATAAAGCACCTGAAAGTATGCATGTTACACTCAATAAAGCACCTGAAAGTACGCACGTTGCACTCAAAACAGCACCTGAAAGTAAGCATGTTACACTCAATAAAGCACCTGAAAGTACGCACGTTGCACTCAATACAGCACCTGAAAGTAAGCATGTTACACTCAAAAAGCGCCTGAAAGTACGCATGTTACACTCAATAAAGCACCTGGAAGTACGCACGTTACACTCAATAAATTGCCTGAAAGTATGCATGTTACACTCAATAAAACACATGAAAGTATGCACACGTTAAACTCTAGTTATTTAAGTACATGAAATTGCACATGTTATACTCTATAAGTTATTAAAGTAACTGAAAGTGCACATGTCCATAGGTTATTAAAGATCCTGAAAGTGCACATGTTACAGTCTATGGGTTATTTAAGTACCTGAAAGTGCACATGTTACTTTCTATAAATGAAGTTATTAAAGCACAGTGAGCTTTGCACTAAATGAGATTAGGAACAGAGAATCCAGTTGACCACTAGAGGTCATTGTCAGCCTGGAAAGCTTACTAGAAATACATGAACATACTACAGTTCACCTTGTATACAAAGGCCATAGGCTAAAAATAAACAATTTATTATAAATCATAACTGTGCTGTATCCACTCAGTTCTGTGTACATGTGCTTGTCTGGTTCTCACATCCTTGTGGATTGGGTCATAGTCCAGTGCTGTGATTCTCCTCTGGTCTCTGACAGTAGCACTTCCTCTCCTGTACCATCAGGGCGGAGCTTACGTACATCCACTAAAGTGGCAACAAGCAAAAGAGGAGGAGGACCTGCAGAACACAATACACATGAGACACTTGGATCTTCTAAACTCTTCTAGTTTGTGCACATACCCACTGCAGAACACCGTCTCCCATCCTGCTGCAGCTCATAGCCAGACACACAGCCACACTGCCACGGCACAGAGCTCTCAGTGGAGTTCAAAACAGTACAGAGTGACTGCAGCTCCTCTGTCTGCTGAAGAACAACCTGCCAAACAGTTAGACACATCGTTCAGAAAGACATGGACAGACTGAGACCTTTGAGCATGAATTATGGGCAATGCAACTTTGCTTTTGTTTCATGTAATACAAACAAGACATAAACAACACAATTAAAATAGCATTAGCAGGTTTAAAATCAGCCGGAACTAGCCGTAAAAGCTGTTACAAGCGTCTTTGCTATTGTTCTGTAATTGTGCGTTGTTCTAATAAACACAACTATACCCTTTCCTCAACTGTACATGTTGTATTGCATTTAACTTCTGTATAACCTACTGTATATCACCTCAGTCAAACATTTCCATACCGGTGCAGGCCTGTCCATCTTCCTGCAGCACCGATCCCTCTGGACACACACACACCAGACTGTTTTCTACCTGCAGACAGCCGCTCCCACACTGCCTGCCGCTGTCACACTCCACGATCTCTGTGGAGAAAGGAACACATCAACACAGACTGGTCAATTTGCCACGGTGGGTTTGAGTTTGATTTGGTCTTGTGTATCTGTCACTTGATCACATTTTCTGATTGGCTGATGCGGTGCGTCTGCCACAAAAGTCTAAATAAATTAGTTTTGAAAGAGGATTCCTTCACATTTGTAATTAAGCTCAAAATTCAAAGGCAGGATACACAGAACTGACACAGTTTCACAGTTATCATTTGTATAATTGTAAAGCCTGGGTCAGGATGAAATAACCAAAATAATCATGTTAAATGTTTTACTGAATAAACATAGTTGAACTTCTACACATTTGCCTTAGATGTTTGCTTTAAAGGTACACCGTGCAGTTTTTTTTGCAAATAAACTTGAATAAAGTGTTTGTATGAATAAATAATAAAAATGTGTAACTTTACTCTGAGCAAGCTTGCATGGCACAAAATTAACAATTATTGACCAAGAGAAGGGCCTCCTTTAGTTTATTTCCATAGAAAAGCAGTTCCTTTAGTTATATATTCTCACATTATGAAATAAAACGTATTTATTCCCAATAAGAATGTCTAAAGAATGATTTGATCTTTCTGTGCGTGTTGAATTGTGAAGTTGAATTTTCACCTTCAGAAAGCTACACGGTGCACCTTTAGGCAAGTAACAGACACCCCTGAGGCCTAGACCAGACCTGGGTAAACTGCGGCCAGGGGGCCTGAATGTAATTTGGATCATGGAACATTCATTCATTCATTTTCTACCGCTTAATCCGTTAGGGTCGCGGGTGACTGGGCCTATCCATACTTTGGCTTAGGGTATTTATCATAATTGTTTTAATTAAAAATTTCTTTTGTTTTATGAATATTTTTTTTTAGTCCTGAGCATTTGTTTTGTTTTGTTTTCCTTCCAAAATTACAATAATAAACTTGTAACAGTTCAGATTAAGCTTATATTTTATAAAATACAGTTGAAGCGTAAGAAAGTTTTTTAATTTTACTAGAAAAAACAACAACAAATTAATACGAGATAAAGTCAAAGTTGAAGCCAAAAAATATAGAAACATAATAAAAAAATTATAATTTTACGAGAAAATTACAATTTTATTTGTACTTGGTCTTCAATTTTCTGTTGAAGAAATGTATTTTCATATGGGCTTTGTTAGACCAATGTTGAAAGTTCGGCCCTCCACCACTGTTCTGGGTTGAATATGGCCCTCGAGTCAAAAGAACCACATATATTTAAATGGTGTGGTGTAAATTATGTCAGAGATACAGGATACTCATTGAACATTGGATGGACAGTTAAAAGTTTCAGTAATAAGATCTTCAAACCTCGATACAAAGACCTGTTATCCTTTAAGTAAAGCTGATCTGGTGCAGCGGGTTGGTTGTTTGTGTTCGCTGGCTTGGCTGCGCTCTAACAGCTTATGCAGATAAAGCTGCCGGCTGCTGCTGACCAATATGTTCCATAGAAATGCCACCTCACGCTGTAATCTTACTGTGTAGTTTCCAGTCACGCTGTTGCACACTGTCAGATTACCAAAAAGATTAATGCAGTCTATTTGATGTTCTGTATTACAGTATTCATCTTTTTTGCCCCACCACTATTTTGGCAGTGCACTTCCTGTTTAGCTGCTCGTAGCTTATAAAAATCAGTCGCTGTGATTATCCAAGGAAAAAGAAACCAACACTCAGTTTTGGAGTTTAGGGGGGCAGGATAATTTTATTTTTGAGATCCGCCTGTTTCATATGAACCCTACATCCAATGTTTTCACATTTTCGGGTCCAATAACACAACCAAACAATGGCCAATATGGTCAAATACCGGCGATTACGGATGGTTCTGGCCGACAGTGGCCTATGGTGTGTCCCAATGGTCTCGGCTGTGGACCTGGTGGTGGCTGAACCTGTCATGGAGATGCGCGGGGCGGTTGGTCTTGGGCAGCGGTCGTTACACGGGGATGACCAGTACGAGGGCGGTCGTTAGAGGAACCAGTGGCCTGGTATCGCTCCACAAGACGACTAATGGTAGAGCGGTGGACTCCAAACACCCTGGAGACACAAGACAACACCGTCCAGCTTGGAGCTGCCAATAGCTCCATCCCTCTCTGGTTGTGACAATCGTGGCATCGTGAAGAAGTGTGTTTTGGTTTCATTCTGGTGCCTTTTATAGAGAAGACTTGAGCACAGTTAATCAGCGGTAAAAGTCAACTCTGAGTTTCAAACATGAGTTTGTGTGAATAAACGACCCTGTAATGCACTCTTTATTGTTCTCACAATCAGTCAAGCCAAACCAAGAAATCTGTTCACCTGTCTTCAGCTTACTATGGACTGAAATCATGATGTAACCCATTTTTACAAATGTACTCGTTTTCTAAGGAATTTTAGAAAATTAAAATGTTGTGTTTCTTTTTGCCTTGAGTGTATTATGAGAAAAACAAGCTAATTTGTTACCTTAACAGGCTAAACAGGAAGTGCACTGCCAAGAAAAGTGGACAGGGCAGAATAATGTGAATAACATTATTATTAAATATATATAATAAATAATATAATATAAATTCTCCAGACTCGCCCTTACTTTCCTCTTTGGTTCTCCAAATTCTTCCTCTCAATCTCCCCTTAAGTAAGTTCTACAAACTTCACTTCTTACTCTCTCCTTTTGTCCTGTAAAATAGCTTTTGTTTTTTTTGCCAGCACACATTGTCATTTTAATGTGAAAATGAAAGACTAGCTTTGCAAGTAACGCTAACATCCGTTAAATATCCACATCAAAAGTCATGTAGTCTTTGAGCACCTACTCGTCAAAAGAGATCTTACAGTCTTTTGCTACTGAGTTTTATTTCGTAATGTCTTTAGTGTAGATTAGTGGTTCCCCCACACATATACACTATATCAACCAGATTTAACAATAATACATTGTGCGTAGAGTTAACTTGGTGAATTAGAATAGAATTACATAATTTCATTTATGGTCACATAAAAATGCTTGGGACATTCTGTTTTGCACAATGTTCCAGTCTCACCACAGCTGAAGCACGACACACACTGGTCTCTGTGAACATCTTTTATTAGGTCTGTGAGGTCAAATAGAGTCTGGAGCCAAAAGTCACCTTTCAAACCCACGCCAAAAGAGTTTAAACACGTCGTATACTGATTTTTACCAAGTCTACGCTTATAATAATAATTTCCCATATATTACAAGTTCTTTAAACATGAGGATAAAAGAGCTCTTTCCATATTCCATTGAAAACATCCATTAACAAGCAGGTTTCACTGAGTAGGAGAAGAATAATAACCTGGCCAGTGAGATGGTTTATCTCACGATATTTGTGGATTCACACTCCGAGATAAACCATCTGGCCTTCCAGCAGCCCGATTGGTTTGGAGTCTGAACCAGCTGTGTTTCGGCCCAATCATATCACAGCAGCGTGGTTTTAGGCCCAATTACATTGTAGCAGGGCGGGCTAAGACAGGCTGTTAGCGCCAAGTCTTACCATGGATGTACACAGACTGCGAGGCGGGTTCAGATCGGTACATGTGCGGGTTTCTTGCAAAGTGCCTGTTACACCAGATGCAGTCAACTGCGGTCCGGTTTCACGTAAATTCCCACGAGAGCACTCGTATAATGAATTGAAAGCTGCATCAGACTGCTGCGGTCTCCGGGAAATATAGACTTTTTATTTTGTGTTTTAAGGTAAAACATTTTTTATGTAGATAACTATCAAAAAAACTAAATCATGGCTGCAAAATTAAAAACTGATCGAATCGTGACTTAAGTGAATGTTCGTCCATCCCTACTACTAACTAATACAACTCGTTTTTTACCTTGGCATGTCTTCTTGTCCGGCAGTAGGGTGTATCCTTTAGGACAGGTGCAGAAGTAAGATCCTGGGACATTCTCACAGCCCAAAGAGCAGCCATGGTTCCAGTGGGCACATTCATTTACATCTGCAACGCACACACATTTTTATTAATAGTTAAGGCTCAGGATCATCCGTAGAATGTCAGAAGGTCTAATGCTAAACCATAGAGATAAAAAGCGTTTATTAAAGCACAATACAGAGTGATTGATACATTTACCAGGACTGACCCAGCAGTTTTATGGCTTGTTCTGCGGCTGTTCTGTTTACTTTTTAAAGTGTCTTGGCTAATTTATTCAATTCTGGAGCCTTATAAATTGAACTTTTTTCCCCTAGTGTACCTAAATCTACATTTCATTTTCATTTCATTTCATTTGTTTATTTGAGCAACATAAAATACATGTATGGCATTCATGTACATGTAATGAACAAAAAAAAAGAGAAAAATGTCACTCAACAGGAGTAGGCAAAAGTTCAGAGACCTACCTGCATGGACATCCTTGCTTTACCTTTATCAATTAATGTTATATACACAGATACAGGGATGTAACGATTCACGGACATATTCAAAGATCGTACATAGCCTTACGATCCGCTGCATCGATATGTGTTCTACTAGTTGGCCTTAATCCCGACCACACATCGATGCAACTTTGAATCGCTTCAAATCTAAGCCCAAAGAATCGGTTTTATCTGATATATGGCGAAACCATACAGACAAAAAACATTCTTGGTAGTTTATTGTTACATAAATGTTTCTCTAAATGCGCTTTTATACGCTGGATTTCTGCGCTGGCATCATCATCAAGCGCCTGTCCGCTTGGTATCTACTACCGTACGGCACCGCTGCTGCACAGCCCAACAGAGGAGACAGACAGCGCTGTATTTCAAAACAACAAATCTGTCCAGTGCAGACCTGTGCCTGTAGAGTCGAAACCACAAAACAAGCAAAGTCTTCCACGAGGAACAAAGCGGTGACACTGAACCGGCCCACGGAGGTAACCAGTCTGTCACATTTGGGACATATATTTTGGGAAACGCGACGTCAACGTGCATGGGGTCTAAACTCCGAGCCTGCAGATGTTTGTTTATAATGAAATCTAATGGTAGAAGATACAGTAAGTTCTCAGAGCCTCATGTCAACACACTTTCCTCATCTTTGTGGAAAATCCTTTAAAGAGATGGTGAAATGTGGCTCACTTATTATGATATGATACTAAACTTGTGTATTAAAGGGAAAAGTAGATTTTTTTTTATTTGCAATCAAAAATAATTATGTTATTAAGCAGAATATCTTCATTACTCTTATTAAAATGTTAAAAAAGTGAATAGATTAAAATGTATCATTACACCCCTAATAGATACCATATACACTCATGCAGGTTTAACACATGAGTGTGTGATACAATCGTTTATGGTTCTACAAAACAATAAATAACACGACAGAGTTAATAATGGCAATACAGACATATTATAAATGATAAGCAGAAATAGTTGTCTTCATATAGTTGTACAAAAGGAAAACTACAGCTGAACTAAAATGTCAATTATGTAAAAATAAATACTTTGTTCACTACAAGGATACATTTTTGTTTATGATCGTATAAACTAAATTTAGCTTGTTTATGGTCCACAAATGATCATGGTTTATGATACTGAACAGAAATGCAGCTTGCTTCGTTTCTAAACATGCAAAAAGAAATATTATAAATCAAAGTTTAAGATGGAAAAGAGCTGGAAAACTTTCAAAATCATTCAAAGTGGTGATGGGACTTTTGATTCTTTGAAAAGATTAAAATCTTCATAAATCGTTTGTTTCAAAGAGTCGTTTAAAAAAGTTTTAAACCAGTGTTCTTCGTTTATGATCGTACACAAACATGATCTTTTTGAATAGAAGACCAATTTTTCTTGGTTATTATCGTAGGTAACAGTTGTGGAATGACCTCTACATACAGTGCGTAATGTTTGCTGGTCAAATGACAGTTATTAAACCCCAGCAATAACCAAGCTGAGTAAAAAGAACAATATAACAACCTTTTTATCAAGCCTTCATTATACACTTTCTCCAAAAAAATGCACAAATGTGAAGCCCAGTCTTACCTTCACAATAAGGCCGTGTTTACTGAGGACGAAGCCCTCAGTGCAGCGACAGAGCTCGTCCTCAGATGGACTGGAACAAACATTCACACAGTTCCCGGTCAGTCCGTCACAGCCTGAACAAACACAACAACATATTTCATTACAATGGTCGGTTATGTGAGAATGATGTCACTGTGTTAACACGACAGGCTCGAATGAATGTTGGTAGAAAGCATTGATTTCATTTGTAGCTCAATGACTTTTGGTACATTTTGGTGCGACAAAAGCTAAAGAAAACTACACGCCCCAAAAGATGTCAGTTTTGTTGAAATTGTCTGTGCCATAACGTCAGTATGGAACTCTGAAAGGACCATGTGAAAAAAACAAAGCTTGGGCTGCAAGAAAAAACTTGAAACATATTGAGATTATTCTCGCAAGTCTAAGTTTTAAAAAGTTGTATTTGTGTGACAATAAAGTGAGAAAATTCTGATAATAATGTTGTAAAAATTCGAGGAAAAATGTCATGGATCTGTTCCTCCCATAGATCTATTAAAATATCTGGATAGGACATTGCTTGCTGAACACCGTCTCGAGTTGAGGTAGTGGCCGCTCCATTTGTTCTGCAGCATTACCAGAGGACATTGTCATCACAAACTGCTGCTGCTCGCCTCACATATCACTTACACGTTTCAAAAAGGTTGGACTTTGTGACAAATCTTACCTAGTTTCATATCATGAAGTTTTCAGTTCAAAAGTCTTCAGTTTCATTAAAAAATAGTTTTTTAATCTTTAGCTCCGGCTACGTCTCTGCTCGCTCTAGTAAGCTCCCGCTCTGATTGGTCAGCGTGGGTCACGTGTTACGCGAGCCTGCACAACTGACGCAGTGACCCCCCAGCACTGATATCTTGTTAATGTATTTATTCAGGTGGAAATTAGTCCACAATGTCCTGTCTATGTCTAATAAAATCCCATTTGTGTCCAACTTTTTCTGTTGTTGATTTTAGCATTGTGGCTAATTGTTGTTAGCATACACACTCACCTCAATGCGAAAAGCTCTGAAAAAACATTAAAACACATCATGATGAACAATTCTGAAGCTCAGAATGCATTAACTAAGTGAGCAAATCATGTAGATTGAAGTAAGAAGTTCAAAACTAATTATTTTTGTTTGTTTACATTTTAAGGATGCAAAAATCAGGTACAGTCCCTTTAACGTAAAGCAGCGGCCATCTTTCATCACCGGGGCGTGCTGTATTTTTTTTCTTGTGAATTACAAGAAATCGGTTTGATTGTTGTGTCTGCAGTGCCAGTGTCGCCTTTACTGTAAAGGCCAGCCCACGCCAAAGCGCGGTGCGTCGCGGCACATCCCTTGCCGCGTGCCAGACCCAAGCGTCAATTGCCGCGATGGAAACAAACAAAACCAAATCACGGCGCGTTGTAAAGCGCGCTGCGCTCCGCTGCGAGCCCGGTGTGTGTACATTCATAGAAATTAATGGAGACGCCCAATTTGCCGCGCGGCACAGCGTCTCGGTGTGCGCTGGCCTTAAGTCCACACAACGATGATGATGCAGTGCTGGGGGGCCAAAGTCTCCGTATTTCACGTGAGTGAACCCAAGTCATCAGTTCCATCCTGTACAGGGTTGGATGCCACAATTCGCCAGTCGTCTCGATTCACAGCTCTTCTGATCGCGGCACTATAGCCCAAGTATTCTCCGTAACACAAGAAAAGTGCCATCGACAAGCTTCATACAAAGGCTTGTTTTTTTTCTTTCTCGAATTTGTATGACTAGCATAACAGTTTGATTTTATTCTCGACTTGGCCCTTATTGACTTATTTTGTCCAGCCCACTTTTCTAGGAATTGTACTTCCTGTTTAGCTGCTTTTAGCCTGTAGACTTCAGATGATGGTTTTATTTTAACTGTCATTACATATGTTTGAAATTGCCCCATAAGACAGACATGTAAACTACCGTAACAGAGCTAAACAGGAAGTGCAAATCCTAGAAAAGTGGGCGGGACAAAATAGGGTCAATACTCCGTCATAGTTTAAAGTTGGGGTAACAAGGTTTTTGTAAATTAGTAAATTTTGTGTTTTCCACTAAAACGTTTATGATGAATACAGCACTTTGTGAAAAAATGAGACCACTGAGCACTGTCTGAATCAAATTGTAAAGGATTTTAGCTCTGATCAGGAGCTGAATGCTGCTCTCTGATTGGCTGTACATGAGTGGTGCTTTCTAGTTTCACTCTGTTTGTAAAAAGAAGTTTATCAGCCATAAATGCAACAAAACGAATACGTTGAAAGTCACAAGACGGGAGCGCTGCCGGGGTCCAAGAGAACACAAAAAATAACAATCAGGTGTTCATGAAATATCGTAGAGAAGACATAAAATCAGAACAAAAGCCTTCGATATAGACGTAAAACGAGAGAAAAAATCCAAAGTACTCTGATGATAAAAGATAAAATAGATAATAAAGACAGAGCGATCCAACCTACAGTATTAATTGAGAGATAAAGAAATGAAGAACAATGAAAGCCAGTACCAGGTTACAGTTATGCTATATTTCTTTAAAAATCGTACCTGAAAACCGAACAGCGGACTCCTCTTTGGGCTGCTTTTGGACGACTTTGACGCCGACTGGAGGCTTGGCCAGCGTCTTTCTGTTCACTTTCCGAGATTCTCCTCCATATTTATGAACTCGTTTTATACTCCGTGATTCAAAGTCATTGTAATATAAGTTATTCATAAACATAGAAATGCTTAAAGAGAAAGAACTGGAAGAATATTGAAATGAATTTACAGCTGCCAGTTATGGAACATTGTCACAGCGTGAGTAGAATATTTACCGAAGCTGATGGTCGGTGATGTGGACGACTTTTCCGTTGTAATCACACGAGCCGACTGCACTGCGTTGGTGGTGTTGGTCTGACTGGAGCCAGAACAGTCTTTTGTCTTTGTAATCCACAGTTAGAGCCTGAAGTCGTCCGTGTATTTTCAGGATAGTTGTTTTCACGTGGCCGGTTAGATTGGCACGCTGAATGCCGGAGCTCGGTCCGTCCGTCAACCAAAAGAGAAACCTGCAGTTGTTGGTGTAGAGTAAACAAACACGGCTCGTTTAGGTGTTTGTAAAGTTAATGGCATGCACAGATTATAGCTCGGATGGTTCTATAGACTCATATACTGTGAATGAAACAGATTTCGGACAGTGAGCATTTCGTACAACTTTACATTTTCTACATGGCCTAGAACAGAAGTCATAATATGATAATTTTTCCTACTTATACCTCATAGGAACAAAAGTGTAAATTTAGGATTGAAATTTTCCCAAACAAACAAAACCAACAACAAACTTTTACGCAAGTTTTTTTTTTTTTTTTTTCAGTTTAGAATCTGTGGAAGTGTAAACTTGGCGAAAGTAACAAGAAGGAGGTCTGAAGTCCATTTGAAGGGGCAAGTTTACAGTTTGTTTTTTTGTTTTTTTTTTTGTTACACACACTTTCCTATAAAGCCATCAAGGAGTGGAACGGGCTTCCAGACTATCTGAAGAATATTGCAGAATTCCATAGCTTTTCATGGGAGTTAAAAAAGTGGCTCCTGGAACACCAATCTTGTGCGCACTAAAAATACCAGACGGGTATTAGGCCATCAGGCGTTACCCTCGTGGGTACCGTCTGATGGCACCAAATTACCATAATCAGTGTAATAATGTGATCCTTCTCATACCCCCAGTACCTCTTAGGTAAATAGTCTTTAGTACTTGAAATATATTGTAGCACAATTTATAGCACTTTATGAGACAAACTTTGCTCTTGCCTTGATTTGTATGCTGCTAATGAATTGCACTTTGTACTTCGTTTGAAATGTGTTTTGTATTGTATTGTATTGTATATGTATATTCTAACTTTTACTGAATACGTTGTGGTATTGTTGTAATTTTCTCTTTTATTTCATGTTTTCTTATTGCTGTAATCTGTTTTGTGAAGACTACAAATGGAAATAGCTTTGTGCTAACTCTGGTGCAGCCATCTTTTAATGTAACTGCACATTGTCCTTTAAATAAACAAAACTAAACTGAACAAAATTAAGTCGGCTGCACACTAGAGGAGTTTTAGATCTTTTTGTGATTTTTAGACGTGTCAAAAGTTGAAAGTGTTAGTTGCGTCGACTAACAAAAAAAAAAAAAAAAATTCCAAAGGCGGGATGATTTTGCTTGGGCTATTAATAGAAACAGCTTACAAGGAAACATTTGACGTTTTTTGATTTTACTAAAAAGTTAAATAACTTTACATTGGTGGCTATGCTAGCAAAAGTTTATATTTTAAAATATTTGCTTCTAGGATTTGGGTATAAGGTTAGGGTTAGTGTTAGGTTTAGGTTAAGCTAATTTGGTTAAGTTTAGGGATTTGGGAAAGATACGCTAACATGCGTTGGGAAAACTAAAGACGAATATAGCTTAAGTCTGTTCACATTCACACACTGAGCTGTGGGACCACATCTCCCACAAACTGCGTTATTAAACTTTCTAAGACAAAGAACAGTGTGAAAAGAAAAAAAAATGTACTGCACAATCACGATTGGCTAACAGATTATTGACTGTGAAGCGCTCCAACTAACGGTTAAAGAACATTCTGAAAGCATGCATTCAGACGTACAGACGTAAGGTGAGAAATATGGAAGTTTTTCTGAGCCAATATTTAAATTGAGAATTCAATGTACAATGTAGAATTACACTTTAAAAAAAAGAGAGAGAGACTTTTTAATGTGCTTTTGAAATTGCAATTGGTAAAAAGCATTTAATTAACAAATTGACAATCCTTTTTGAAAATTAAATTCACAATTTGACAATTGCATTTTCCCCTTTTCAAGTTACATTGTAAATTAAACCACATTAGATTGCATTGTACGTTTATATGGTGTTTTAGAGACAATAATCAATTTGAAATGTCAATGTTCAATTTAGATTTGCATTACTGAAATGACAATTGATTTTTCAATGTCAATTTGTATTTTTAAAACGATTTTAGTAAATATTTCTTTAATTAACAATTTGACAATCCATTTTTCAAATTGAATAGTCAGTTTAACAACTGAATTTTCAGTTAGACCAGTTTGCATTTGCATTGCATTTTTTAACATTATGCAAATTGAGAATTTAACATTCAATGTAGAATAGCATTAAAAAAATTAGAATTTATTATGCAATAATAACATGCATTTTTAAATTTCAAATGTCCATTTTGAAATTGCAATTACCAAATAGCATTTTAATTTACAATTTGACAATCCATTTTGTAAATTAACTTCAACTTACATTTCAGATTTGACCACATTACACTGCATTTATCATTTTATATGGTGTCTTAGAGACTGTGATTCTAAATTGTACATTGAATATTGCCTCAAAAAAACTTCCATAAAGAAAAGACAAAAAGAAAATCTTACGAAAACAAAGCTTAAAATCAAACCAAAACCCCTGTAGTTTGCAGAAGGCTTTATTTATCATATTCACGTCTAAACTGTCAAAAATAAAAACCTTATTTACCTTTTGGTCGGATCCACTGCTACTGAAGACGGCTGTGACAAATGCCGCAATATCACCGTCTGGTTTTTCCCATTCGTATCCACTCTCCGGATCTTCCCCTTCTCTCGGCTGCTCCAGTAGACGTGTTTCCAAATCCAGTCCACCGCCAGGCCAGAAATGTGTTTGTCTGAGGAGAACACTTTCTACAGAACCAATCCTGCTGTTAGACACTTGGGTGAGTTTTCAGTTTTCAGCGTCTGCTCGGTCGTGATTACCTGTTTCCGTGACGATGGCAGTGCCTTGTAGATGACCCCGAGTGTTTGTCGGCCCAGTACACGGTTTCCTCTCCGTAATCGAAGTCTAGTACGAGAGAAGAACCCACACCGGACACCAGCCGCCTCTGCCTTTTGCCGTCCAGGTCCATTCTGACGATCGCTCTGCCGTGGCCAAAGATGAGAAAAGGCTGTGGATCTGAACACACAACATTTTCACTCACTGGGCCTTTCTGTTTGGATCAGGTTGGTCAAAGTAGAGCTGGGCGGTATGACAAAAATTATTCTCAAAATTATATCAATGTCACGGTATTTGACGGTATGTTTTATCCTGGTACATGACGAGATATTGTTGACTCTATTTCCAAATAATTTAGATCATGATTACTGCAGTAAAATGGCTTAGAATGAGCAGACTAGTACAGTATAAACCCAGGTTTGAATAGGCCTTGTCCCACAAAGAGGTGACAGTGACACTCATAATTGTAATGAAGTGAAGAAATGAGAATGCATGACTTGCAGTGAAAATACAGACACTACATGCAGCTCCGCTCTGCCCCAGTCCGCAGACCCCTCGCCCACTGTCTCCGCTCCAGTCTGCTCCGAATAGCCCCGAGGAGCTCAAGAAGAGCATGTGCCAAAAACATGAGTTTGTGAAATAAAAGTCCTCATTGAAGATCAAATACAGTAACTATATCAGGAGCACAGACAACTCCTGTGTTTCATGAGACCGCTCTTTAGCTCAGATCACAACAGTAAACGTGTTTTCCTCCTCCGCTGAGGGTCGGCTTTTTAACTGTTACGAGCACGAACTCAGTAAGGTTTTCCTGTTCATGTGTCAGTGACATAGTCTGTAGTGAATTCAACCTGGACAGACTCAAACAGACAAAATGATGCGATTAATGATGACATTTATTGTTACAGGTTTGGCGCTTAGGCCCCGGCAGAAAACAATGTGCATCGATAAATGATGAGCTGTTGGAGTAGGAGATTTCCCCCCGGAGCCTAGACACTGGTGGTGGTTGAGAGGAAGAAGGTGGAAGTTGAGGTGGAGATGGGGAGGAGGAGGGTTGCGATGAGACAAAGTGACGCTTGCGACAGCTGAAGCCAAGAGCAGAGGTTGAGCTGCTCTTTTGAAAGTGGCTCTGACGCCCTGATAGGCTGAGAAGGAGGAGGAGAGCTGAAGCTGATTGAACAAGCTGCGCAGAGCGAGACATGATTGGATCTGAGATAAGCGCAGGTGTGCTGATTACTGAGGCAGAAGCTGGTGCTGTTTCCCAAAGCCTAGGTACCTTGCCTTGCCTTGCCTACAAAGCCAGTTCCTCTAAAGTCAGTTCCTTCCAATCCAAGGCAAGTGGCTTTTCTGAGCCCAAACTGACGGCTTATGGAACAGGCTTCAGAGGAATCAGACACAGCTGCATCAAGTGAACATAATGAAGCAGCAGAACACACAAGAGGGAGGGGCTCATGTTCTGAGGAAAACTTAAATAAAATAAGATTATTAAAAAATGTGTTTGTTTTACAAGAGAAGTATTTTCTAAACCTAATATTTGCCAACTTTGCATATTGAGTACTTTTGAAACTTTATTTAATTTTCCGTCTTAAATGATCATGGTGCATTATGGGTAAATTCCCCAGAGGAAGGCAGCGAAAGATGTGTATCCTTGGTAAATTAGCCACATGCTAATCAAACCAAGGACACTGCCTGGGGAGGACATGAACATTGGAACATGACTTGGATGATGTCAATGCCTTGCCACGCCCAGATCAGACCAAGGCAAGGCAAGGTACCTAGGCTTTGGGAAACAGCCATAGTCTTCCAGGCTGAATTTTCGCTCCTTAGCTCCATGAGTCTGCTGTGTCCAAATATCAAAGAAACTTTATGTAAAACTACGAACTTTTCATTATCTGATCAAATCATAGTACGTGTGTGGAGTGATTTTACTTTGTAATTCCGAACCTAGTTCACTTTCTTTTTCCTGTTTGGTGTGTGCGGAGCCCTGCACAGCGGATACGGAGAATGTGGAACGGTCTTCATTCATTAAAACAGTTGTGCATCAGATCCGGCAGTTGGAGCGAAGCTGTATGTAGTGCAGCACTTCTCAAAGTGTGGGGCGCGCCCGTTTAGGGGGGCGCCGAATGTCTTCAGGGGGGGCGCGAGGAGCAGTGCCGATAAATGCACTTAAAAATACGAGTGGAAGCAGGAAAAATACAGAGAACACCGCCTCCACGGTGACAACAGCTGCAGCGGCAACTGGAGCTGCAACATGGACAGGATTCAGTCAAAAGAAAGGTTACTGATGCAGATAAAACTGGAGACGATCGCACCGCGTAGGCTGTGATTAATTATTTTGTCGGCATTAACGCAACTCCATGCGTGAATGAAAGTATCCCGCTCTGCTGCAGCGCCCTTTTCTCTCCCTCTCTCAGTCCACACACAGAGGATCTCTTCCGCTGTAGTTATTGCAGTGGACACGAGGAAGAAACGTCTGTTGTACAGACAGCAGGACAGAGACGAGTCTGAGCTCCGTGTGAGTGTTTAAATCGTCCAAAAAGACCTAGAAATGACGAAGATATGGCCAGTTAAAGACTTCAAACCGCTACCACCTCATTAAATATGCGCACGGCGATGCGCGAACTTTTACACACGTGTTTGTGATGTTTACTTTGAAAACGTTAAAAACGGCTTTGTTTCACTTCCCACAGTGTATTTAGTGACACTGAGCTGGTTTTAACCAGGACTATCCCAGAACTGGACCAGTTTTTTATCAGGACTGAAAATGTTAGTTACCTTTGTAACTATAGTTCTATGAGTAGCTAAAGCTAAAATCATTAGCTTGGTTTTATAATTTTTTTTTCTGCCTAAAACAAAATTAAATAACATTCTGATCCTAAAAAATATTAAAACTGATGAACACTGGTAATGTTATTATGTGAAACTGAGTTTTTTCATTGAACTTCAAATTAGACATTTTTAAATATATAATTTGGTGTTAAAATTATGCATCTAAACCTAAATACCACACACTTTTGCAGAGGGGGTAGGGGCGCGGGTCATTTTTTCTATTCCAAAGGGGGCGCGGCAAAAAAAGTTTGAGAAGCACTGATGTAGTGGGATCAGCGCGTTATTCTGCGGCGCGACGTTGCTCGCTCTTTGTTCCGGACATACGCACACATCGATGTATGAAAAATTCATATAATTTAACAAAAAACACCAGTGTCCAGTATGAAACGGTATGCCGCCCAGCCCTAGTCAAAAGTATTGAAAATCAGATGTTAATATTCATTTGAACAAGTATTGATAGTCATTATGAATATGAACATATTGTATCAAAAGCACATTAAGATTATGTATTATAAAACACAACTTTCATCAAATTTAGCTTAATCATTCAAGGCAAAAAGAAAAAAAGAGTCTTATCTTAGTCTGCCTTTTTTGTTCTTTTGGTATGGAATCAAGCACATTTCGTAGTGTCAAAATTTACTTTTCAGTACAAAATAAAAACATAATATATATCTTTGGGATATTCACCTTATTCTACCCCCAACCACCTCCTGTTAAGCTGCATTCAGTGTGTAGAATAGAGACACAGGGTTTATTTTAATTGTCATATCTATTTGAGATTGCCCCGTTTGGCATACATGCTAACATATTAGCTACCTTGACAAAGCGAAATAGGAAGTGCACGGTCATGAAAGGTGGGTGGAGCAGAATAAGGTGGATCACATAACAATATGCTGTATGTGCATATGTGACAAATATTGGTGTTTTTTCTATAAACCCAGCTGTTGCCAAAACTGTACCTGATATTCTGTCCATCCCTAGAGTAAACTATAAGATATACATTTTACTTCTAAAATTGCCATGATTATTATTTTGTTTTGTTCTTACGATTTTATTGTGACTTGAATAATCACGATTATCAATTAACCTCAGAATCCTGAATAATGAATAATAATGAGAGAACATATTTATTTATTTATTTATTTATTTATTTGATAGGGACAGTGCATATTAATGAACATCTGTAACAGTTACAGTGTAAATATGCCAGATTATAGCATAGATGCTAATTTCCATCTGTAGTCCCTACATATCCCAACATATCTACGTGTCACTGATGTAGATTTTGAATGTCTTTCCTTTTCTTTCCTTTCTTCTTTGTGTTGAGTAGACTCGCGCCTGTCACTGTGGAATGAAGCAACGATCAGCAGACAAAGCGTCACCATGACGTCTGTGAACCGCTGCAGATACTTGGTTGCTATAGGAGACACTGAAGTTCATCTAATGGTCAACATGGTTTGACCAGTCTGAGTTTTAGAGGAAAATGACATACACTGTAAAAATATTGGGCAGTTTAATCTCTGGATCTACTTAATTAATAATAATAAATATTAAATGCCAGATCTGGTGTCAGGCTAGTGGCAACAGCTTTACTGTAGGCCTATACTATAGAAAACGTAAGCAGACTTTACATTTTGTGCAAAGCTTGTTCTCTGTGAACTAGAGTCAGTCATCAGAGGCTGAATCTACAAAACAGCAGCTTCACAAAGAGTTTATGCTTCACTCGTTCAGAAACAGTTTCAGTTCAAATTTTAGACATTTTATTCAAGCCTTTAAAAAAAAAAAAAAAATGTAGGCCTCCTGTTTGTCACAGTTGAAGTTTACAATCAGAGGTGGAGCTTTTTAGATCCATTTTGTGTTTTACAATACATTTATATTATACACTATATTTTAATGAATAGTCTCTGTGCAGTTGGCTTGTTTTCGTTCAAAATAGTACATCCTGTACATACAAGCATTTTCTGTTCAATTCTCTTCTATGAGGTTTTCACTCCATCAGTTTATAACGAATAAATCTTCTTTAGATCAGACAGTTGTGGTGAATGTTACAGAAAACATGTTTAAAGACTTTACATATCAGAGGAATATTTCATCAGAGGACAGTTGTGTGTTTAAAAAGAGACATAATTGTGTCTAAATGCTAACGCTAACAGGAAGTGGTCGTATGTGCAGAAGTTAGCTATTTTGAACATACACAAACCAACTGAAGTTCCGTCCGCAGAGCCAATTATTATCGTGCATACAGTTATTCTGCTTTAAGTTAAAACCAGCCGACCGATATATCGACCAAAATCTGACCGATTTACTGCCGATATTCTGTGCTTGTTGTACTTCAGTTTAAAGCTTAGATCTTCCAGAATACAATATTTTTTTATCAATTACCAATCAGATCAATAGTTAGTGCATTTTTATGAACCGAAACAGCCAAACTCGATGAAAACAAACTAAATGTTGTGAAATGTAAATATATAAAAGGGTTAATTCGTGTTTTTATTTTTGAAACCTTTTAAAACATTTAAGTTTAACTGATATGAATTTTTTTTGAGCTTTTGAATATTTTTAAACATTGAATCAGGTGCAACAAAATCAGTGTTATATAAATTCAGTGTATGAAAAAAGAATGCTTTAAAGGTGCACCGCGTAACTTTCTGGAGATGAAAAGTCAGCTTCAATACAAATAGGAAGATAAATCATTCATAAGTTTTACAGTGTGAAAAATAGCTGAAGGAACTACTTTTCTAACAGAAATAAACAAGAGGAAGCCTTCCTCTTGGAAAAATAATAGTTCATCTGTGGCCATGCATTACTCAGAGTGAAGTCACATATTTGCTTAGTGTCACGAAAACATCCGAACTAGAAAAACATGTTTTTATTTAGGGTTATTTTTGGCCCAAAAGCTACATGGTGTACCTTTTAAAATTCAGAGTAAATAAATACATTGTTCTACAATTGAAAAGGTCAAGTTCAAACACAGTTGCTGTATTTTTGATATAATTTACACATTCCATTTTCACACACTGAATTTTAATGCATTGTCATTTTTACACTGCTATTTTTTTAACTGATTCAATGTTTACAAAATATTTAAATGCAAAAAAAAAAAAAAAGTTTCAGAAGTAAAAAACAAATGGCTCATAAAATACAATCATCTAACCCAGTGTTTCACCTGAGGTCGTGACACCACATGAAGTGATTTCTGGAGTCCTCGATCATCAGATAATACATTTTTTTAGCATAAGAATTTGGCAGTTCTGGTGACAGCATTGTTAGCTGTCAGACTGGTCATATATCAAATTTGAGTATATTGTGAATGTTGGTTTCAAGATATAAATAAAGTGAATATTGAGTCTGTCGTTTACAGTGAAATGCCACCAAAAGCGTCAAATAAAAAAAACAATAAATGATGCTAGGAACTTTCAACTTGACCCTAACTGTATTTCTGCACTTCAGTGGGTTGTGTTCATGTGATATCACCACATTTTCCAGACCAATGCGATGGGTCTAATACAGGGGTGTCAAACATGCAGCCCGGGGGCCAAACACGGCCCCTGAGATGATTTCATGTGGCCCCCAGTATGACTTCTGATTATTATTTATAGTGGTCCTCTGATAAAAGCTTTGTAGTTTGAACTACAGCTCCCATAATACACTGCAGCCCAGCTTTGTCTTGTGTATGAAGTGCAAAAGAGGAGCCACATAGGCCAGGATAGAGAAATAGACCATGGAAATAACCTCTAAAATGCACTGAAATGCAACAATTTGTTCAAAAATGAAAATAATAAAATGCAATTCAAAATAATTTATATGGACACAATTGTCTATATGTTATATTTGGATAGGCCTATATAGATGGTAGGCCTATATTTTAAAATGCGGCCCTCAATCAACTCTGACTTCAATCAATTCGGCCCCAGCTCCATTTGAGTTTGACACCCCTGGTCTAATAGAAGTCATCAGATTAAAAATGCCTGAAAAGACTTTTTACATATTTCATGTCAAAAACTGGCTCTTGACCACCATTTGTATCTCAGTCACCAAAGAAAACTGAGATACACAACAAAATGACAAATATTTTCAAGCCTTTTTTCCCCCATGTCAATATGTTATAAAAAATCCAAAACGTAAAATAACCTCAAACTTTTTTGAAGCCACGTGGTGACATTTGCTTTGGGTTTAACAGATAAATCATAACCTAGCCCAAGCCCCAGCCCATTTTAGTAACTTGAAGCCTAAACTTACAATTAAACCTAAAGAAAATGTCGTCATGTGGCTTCATTCAAAATTGTGTTTTTGTAACATTTTTTGACCTAAAAAAGGCGGGAAACGTGCTTATCATATGTTTTGACATTTCGTTGAATATCTACGTTTTCTTCTGAGACACTGTTGCATTTGGACTTGTGACATCAAATTCTACAACATGAACGTGACAAATGAAAAAATTACATTGAACTTTCTACGTTAGTCAAGTAACCACTCATTGGAGTCTTACCAAATTTACTATTGGTTTGTCTTTTCTTAACATATCATAACATGTCGTCACATGACTTCAACTGAAATTGTCTTTCGTAACATATTGACGTAAAAAAGGGCAGGACATTTCGTTTTCCTCTGAGACTGAGTTGCCATATTCTACAACATGAACACAACAAATGAAAAAAACATTGTACTTTAAAAAAAAAGAGTAGAACTGTTATATTGTAGTCAATTAACCACTCATTTGGGCCTTTGTTTACCAAAATTAGTATTAGTTTGTCTTTTCGTAACATACTGACGTAAAAAAGGCGGGAAAACGTGCTTATCTACGTTCAAATAAGAGTAGAAATGTGATATTTTAGTCAATTAATCAGTTATTTGGGTCTTTATTGACCAAAATTAGTATTAGTTTGTCTTTTCGTAACATGTCGTCTCATGGCTTCAACCAAAATTGTGTCTTTTCGTGACATTGACCTAAAAAAAGGGAAAAACGTGCTTATACATTTTTTTTACATTTTTTTGTATGTCTTCGTTTCTTCTGAGACTGTGTTGTCATTTGGACTTGTGACATCGCATGAACGCAACAAATGAAGAAAATTACATTATGAATTTTCAAAAAAATGTCTTCGTTAACAAAAACTTTATTATTTTGTTTTTCCGTAACATATTACGTAAAAAAAATATGTTCAATAAAGTAGAAAATGTGATATTTGGTCAATTAATCACTTATTTGGGTCTTTATTGACCAAAATTAGAAGTAGTTTGTCTTTTTGTAACATATCGTAACATGTCATCACATGGCTTCAAAAAATGTGATATTTTAGTCAGTTAAACCTAAATTAGACTTAGTTTATTTGTAACATTGACGTAAAAAAAGGCGGGAAAAGGTGCTTATTTTGACAGTTCGTTGTATATGTACGTTTTCTTCTTAGACTATTGTCATTAGAATTTTGTCAAGAACACAACCTATTAATGATGAATGACATATTATCGTCTAAATAAGGTTATTGGAGAAAAATAACTAACCCACCTGTCATACGCAATTTAACAAAAAGCAGTTTCATGCTCTAAATTGGGCAAAAAGTCACCATTTATAAATATTGTAAGTTGGCTACAATTCCATTTCCCAGCTTACCCATGCAGCTGCTGTTCCTTCCTTCAGGTCCCATGCTTTCCTCCCAGCACAGCCTCCCACAGACCGGCCAGCTTCGCAGTATCAAACAGACCAGTGTAAAAACCAGGCTGCCAACATAATAATCCCACACGTGCTCGCAGTTTGGACAAAGCTAGTCGTCACTTTTCTTCATCGCTGGGAATCAGAAATCCACCAAAACCGGCCACATGTGTCGGCAGAACGTTGACATCTTGGTCCAAAGTTTAGCCTGTGAATGACTGCGGAGTGTAGATGTCACGCACCCTGGACGCAGGGGCCAAATTAAATCAAGAGCAAAAGGTCGCAGACGAGAGGGCTGTGCCGTTTCTGGAGGAGAAAAGAAAGGATCTGGCAGGCTGTTTTGGAAGCAAAGATTGAAATTCCTAACACCAGCGTGGTAAATTTTGCACATGGCAGCTCTTTGGGACTTTAAACGACTCTAGAAAGCTAACTCCAGTCTTGTGTTCTATCTTTAGTCCAGAGGTTGAGGCTTTTGCAAATACACAAACAAGACAGAAGGGAGTAGGGCTGCAATCGATTAATTGAGTGTAGAGGTGTACAATATAGTGATTGTTGTTTTGAAAATATCCAAATATTAAATATTGAATATATCGTTAAAGGAACTATATCTGATTTTTGCTTTCTTAAAAAGGTTAACGGAAAAAAAAAAACATTTATACTTCTTACTTCTACATGATTTGCTCTTTTAGCTAATACATTCTGACCTGTGTTGCCAGATGTTATCATATTATCAATTTGTACGATAATCTCAACCCGTGTACAATGTACGATCAACAAGTCACTGTAAAACTCTATGTAAATGTAAAATAAAGAAAATACCTGGTGCTTCAAAATTGTCTTGACTGACTTGAGCTAGCCTAAAAAAACAACCTGTTCTTATGGATTGCGTAGTAATACCACGCCATGAAAATTGCGTGTGATGACGACGCCCTCTGCCTGTTTTGACGTGCAATTCACCCCCGTTTTTTCTGGCGTACTATGAACACGCGAACACAGGAGGTTTTAGGGGTGATTAACGGCTAAGTTTAGGTCTGAAGTTACAAAAATGGGTAAGTTTAGGTCTGAGGCTTGGGTTGGTTAGTTAGGTTAGTTTAGGATTGTGTTATCTCCATGAATATACCATGTCTTAACATTCACCATTGAAATGAACTAGGACAGAAACGCGTCAAATACACACGCAAAACATAGAAGTTCATATGACACGCTGTTTACAATGCGTGGTATTGACACGCTTATCCATGAGAACAGGCTGAAAAAACTGATCCAGGTTCAGCAAACACGTACCACAGCGTAGGTTTGAGTGGTGTTCTGTGATATTATTGGTCAAAAACACCAACAGTTCCTTATGTTTGTGTCTGCCCCAATGTGGTGAGACCAAATGTAAATACACAAACATGATCAATAATGAAGACATCGGATGAAGGAAAGAGTGAGTGAATCATTGCTTTACTTTACTTATAATAAAGTTTGATTGAGTTCTATTAATTATTATTAATTTAAATAACCCTACCAACAGAGTAGAACATAGGTTTTAGCCACATCTAAAGAGGTCATTTATGTCATAGAAATTGCTCTGACCTAAAATTAAAAACGGATGTGCATGATATTTTTTTAGCAAAATACAATTTTTTGACTCTGGTACGATAATTCAACATTTCCCATCTGGCAACACCATTCTGAGCCTTCATTTCCTTTTTTTTTTTTTTTACAGCTGTTAGGAGTGAAACATCAACATTTTTTTTTTTTATTGAAAGAAAAAAAAAAAACAGGTATAGTGCTTTTAAAGTCAAACTGTCCTGTAAACTCTGACCTGCCCTGAAGCTCACTTTTCGACTATTCTAAGACATTTCCGTGCCAACAATAGCCTTCTGTTTATGAATAGGAATCTAGACTTGTCGACTTCATCACTGCTCCCGGAATGACACATTCACTGGGAACGGGGGAGGGCCGCGCCATTTCTTCCCAAGATTGTTTGTCATCTTATTTACTCAGGAGAACAAGCGACAGGCAGGAGGGACTAAGGCTCTATTCAGGAGCGCTGTGACTGGGATATTGTCTCCGTCACATTAACCTCATGGAGAAGGCCTGATTTACACGGCTGAGAAAGTGAGTGCGTGTCCGGACCTGAGGCAGACAGCAGGGAGACGACCTTTAGCCAACATTACAACCTCACAATCTGGCAACTCCCGGTGACGTAAACGGTAATGCCAGAAGAGCTGTGCAATATATGGAAGAATGGATGATACCGTTAATGCTTTCGAAAATGAAATATTGAGTATATCGCTCAAGAAAAATGCTACTCATTAAAATAAAAGTGATATTTCGTACTGATGTGATTGATTTCACCTTTGTCTGGCAAGTCGTGTGTGTTCACATGACATTGCATTATATACTGTAAAGACCAGGCCTGGGCAATTATTTTTACTCAAGGGCCATATTCAAACCCAGGATAGTGGTGGTCTTGTAAATGTATTATTTATGTCTCATAAAACATCAAGCTTAATCTATATTTAAAAAAAAGCTTCTTTTATGGCTTCAACTTCATTCTGCACCTACGTCACATGATGGATGTGGATGTACCATGGTGGAGGCAGAAGTGCGTGTACGCAGCATCAGGGAGCGTATAACTGACAAATTCTCACATATTTTCTTTTTCTTTAAAGAAAGCATGCTGCATGTTCAGTACATTTGTGAAGTATAGGACATCTTTTAGATGCACAAAGCAAGGTATTGGGAAAAGCTAAATGCTAGCTGAGCCATATCCTCCTGCTATGTTTGTGGTTTAAAAAAATTACAAGTTTGCCTGACTTTATTTGCACCATTCTGTGGTAAACAGGGTTTTGTCTCACTGGAGCAGATTTAAAAGCACAAGAGGTTGGTTTTCAGTCACTTTGCTGTATATCATGTGAGGCTAGTGTTAGCCACACACGATGCAGGTTGTTTCAGATATTCATTGGATTTTTTTTTTTTTTTTTTCAAATGTCATATTTTTTTCCTCATTAGCACTGACTTACCTTGTTTAAAGTGTTCACTGCAAATCTGTGACAACTTAGAAGGATTCCAGTTCTTTTGATTTATTGCTGCCATCCACTGGAGTCTTCGTCTTCATCAAAATGTAAACAAAAAAGCTCCAGGCCTGTTAGTACAGCGTGTTCCACAATATACAGTCATTTTACAATTAAAATGACTTAGAAACAGGCAGGTTTTTGGCAAAGTTTCCATAGTTGTAATGCACACAGACAGCTCTATTGCTCTCCATCATGGAGAAGTGGCGTTCCCTCGAAGAGAGTGAGCACAAGGCAAAGGGTCAATAGTGTTTTTCATGACACCCAAAGATGCTTCACAAGTAGTAACAGAACTGAAAAAGCTGGATCGGTGCATCTCTACTGTGAACGTACAAATCAATGCAACTGGAAAATATAGTGACAAACATTTAGTTTATTAAAAACACAATCATAAAACTGCTTTAATGAACAACAGTAATGTGTTTATGTTCATGCACTCTATATAAAAATATCAGTTTCTCATAAGGCAACGATGAGGCGATGTGACTCCCTCTTGACTTCAGAACATGAGCCCCTCAGTAGCTGTAGTAAAGGCAGGAGAATAGAAAAGTGTGTGTTGTCAGCAGAGGTATTCAGAGCGTGAGCTGTCGCTCTTGTAGGTCATCTGAGAGTCGATGCTAGACCTGGAGCACAGCAGCATACGCTCGAGTCGTGAGTAGGCCTCCTGGCCCACAGCTCTGTGGGGTGAGAGTTCAAAGTCCTGTGTTTCATGGAGATGGTCTCAAACTTCACATAGCTCTCTTTCTCCAGCTCCTCTTCGTCTATAGGAGTCTGCTGTCCTTTGCAGTATAATGCTAATATCTTATAGAGCAACAGTGCAATAAGTGGCAGGATGAGAGCACAAGCGATGCCACTAATGATCATGAAGAGCTGGTTTTGTCCACTGTCGTCCACAGTGTTCAGTGTGTAAAAGTCCACACAGGGATCTTTCCCACTAACACTGCCTTTAGCCACCAGGCAGACGGAGTACCTCATGCCTGGGGAGAGCCCCTGCAGCAGCTCTTTCCCACTGCCCGCGCTGGTCTCCAGGGTCTGCTTAGAGTCCTCCTCACCATAAGGAGAGTACACCACAGTGAGTGGAGTGTCCCCAGGCAAACCATCTCCAGTCCACAAGAGCACTGCACTGTCCGCGGTCTCCTCCACAACCTGCAGGTCTGTCACAGCCTTGGAAGGGTCCTGTTTGCTGCTCTTCTGGTCTGCAGCCAGCCTCTTACCGTTCCCCCTTGTTTGATTTTGGCCGGCTTGAGCAAGCCTTTCTGTGCAGTGGTACTTACTTTGGCCTGTCAGTGGGTGTCACTGGTAGACTGTGGGGGTGAGTGAGGGGGAGTTAGAGCTGTCCACAGCAGCAGGAGTGGAGCTGGTGCCCTGGCTGGTGGGTCCTGTTCCAAAGCCAGGCCTGGATGGAGGAACCGTGGTGCTTAGGGTGCCAGCCACAGACACAAAGATGGTGGCCTCGGCATCTCCAGCCACATTTTTGGCTTTGCAGCTGTAGTTCCCTGCATCTTTGTTCAGTATTCCAGTAAGGCTCATGATGGACCAGCGCACGCCCTCTCCTGGGGACTCTTGAACTGAAAGAAAAGCAAAATACAAAGTTACTATTGATCTGAAGGCAGTTAGTTTATGTCCATGTGTTAGCTATTTACTTCTCCTACTTCCCTGTAAGGAATATGTAAATTACTAAGTTCAATGATAATGTTCTTTGCTATTCAAATGTTGTCCCTTGTCCCACTCAAAGTCTGGACCTTTGATTCCCCCTAATATTGTGGACCTCTGCTTGGATTCCTCTCGAATTCTCTCTTTTGAATTGGCCGTCCTTGTCCTGCTAGATGAATTGTTTCCCTTTGCCACTGGACTCTGGCTCCACTGACTTAAAGTTTCAACTGGCCATACCTGCTTGTCAAAGTGAGACAAATCAGAAAGGATATGAATGATTGTCGAGACTTGTTCCTTGATTTTTAAGGTTTTAAATGATGTGTGTTGTATGGCAATACTACTGTATAAGGACAAACTTTGACATGTCTAAATGTAAAGATACTGCTACGGTCAGACTGTCGCAACCCACCACAACCTGCCGCACTATGAAATCATAATCTGTGGTTCTGACTACAGTTTGGATCGGGTCGAAAAAATCCAGCCCAACCCACTTCGCAAATCAAAACACTCGCATTTGGTCACAGTGGTGGTTTTGCGCTGTGTTCGGGCTCAGGTCCAGAACCTAAACTCTAATTCTGACCTGCGAGTCGACCTGCTTTTGCAAATGTTTCTTCCCCAATGACAGAATCAATCGTTCAGCTCCGTGATTCGATTCTCATAGTTCACATTGAGGAGTCGTTCAAAAGAATCACTACCCGTCAGATCAGTGAGACAAGAGTCATTGTGTCTTTGGGCAGGACACATTGCTTCAGTGTCTGCGAACACTGAGTGGATATTTGATTGTAAAGAGCTTTGAAAGGTAGAAAAGCGCTATGTAAAGGCAGCTCTCGTCACATCTACAGTAGTAACATGGTAGTTGCTTTGAAGAAATGCAAAAAATAGAATCGAGTATGTCCTTTGTAGTAAAAATAAATTCTTATTCGCCAGTTTTGTCTTACTTGTGTGTCTTAGTTGCCAATTTTTTTTTTTTATTCAGGATTATTTACATGGAAATTTTGTTTAGCTGCATGTTTTCTTTATGAATAGTAGTTTAGCATGGAAACCTCTTCTTGTGAGGCCAGTTTGGGTTAAACATTTGGTCAGAGTTTTGAGAAACAGGCTTTTTGTCGACTAACTGATTGAAAGCACATGTCTTAAGTTGACCAAAAATGTCTGTAGCCTAATTTTTTTGATCGTTTAACTTCAACTAATGCATTTAAATGTGTTTGAACATTTTTCATTTAGTTTGTCTATTAGTCTAATATCGTCTAAATATCGTAGTCGAGATGTGCCAAAAAACTATCGAGAAATCCATTTTTGTCAATATCGTCCAGCCCTACATGAGAGTGATCTCTGCTTCACTGTGGTTGGTTTTGAGTTTTTCCTCGCCAAGAAAGAGGGTCTAAGGCAGTGGTGGGCAATTATTGAGGATCGGACTGCCAACACTGGTATAACAAATTCTCATTATTGCAAACACATTTCTTTGACAAAAGACCAGTATGAATAAATAGTGTCTAACAAAATCTAGCTTCTTTTATGGGTCAGTTTTATTCCCAGAAAAAAATGCCTTTTTTTTTTCTCGTATTAATGAGTTTTTTTCTAGTAGGCTAAAATCTCAACTTTCCTAAGCTTCAACTTTATTTTCTTAAAATTATGAGCCTAATCTCAAAATGTTACAAGTTTATTATGGTAATTTCAGCACTTGCACTTGGATGAGTCAAATGTCTGCATGTAAACACACAATAGATTTTTATTTTTATAAAAGCTTCATGACCCAAATTACATTTTTGATCTTGTAAAACTTTACTATTGAAACATACAGTATCTTTTCATGGCTTTGACTTTATTATCATAACATTGTGAATTTAAAGGGACTGTACTCGATTTTTTTTTTGCAACAATACATCTTAAAACAATTCCCGTAGTACTGATATCTTGGTAATGTATCTATTCAGGTGGATTTTAGTCCGCAAAGTCCTGCCTATGTCTAATAAAATCCCGTTTGTGTCTAGCTTTTTCGTTGTTGTTTTTAGCTTGTGGCTAATGTTGTTGCATGGAGACTCACTCGCCGCTAACAGCTGTGAAAAAACATTGAAATATATTATGATACAATTCTGAAGCTCAGAATGCATTAGCTAAGTGAGCAACTCATGTAGACTGAAGTAGGAAGTTTAAAATTAAATATTTCTGTTTGTTTACATTTTTAAGGATGCAAAAATCAGGTATAGTCCCTTTAATGTTAAAGGTGCACTATGTAACATTCTGGAGGTGAAAACAATTCAGTAGATTTAGAAAGTTAAAACTACACCTTAGAACTTTCTGAATGGAGATTAATATATTTTATCCCATAATGTGAAAAGAAATCTGCTAAAGGAACAGCTTTTCTGCAGAACAGACGTGTTTGAGCTCCTCCGGGTCACATAATCAGGGCCGGCTTAAGGTTTTTGGAGGCACTAGGCTACTGCATTTTGAGAGCCCTACCGCCCCCGCTTCCCGCCTCTGAACATTTTTGCTTAAAAAAATATATTTCCTGCATTTTGGTGGATTTTAGAGGAGATTTTGTTTTTTGTATTCAGTTCTGTTCAGGGCCATGGTTTTATTAAACATTCTTATTATTATTTCAACATGATTTTGTAGTATTTAAAGTTAGTAAGTTTTACCTTACAGAAAGTTTCCAGGTTAGAATTAAGCTAAAACTATTTATGTGGTCTCAATGTCAAGCAAATCTATGGCTAACAATGTTGAAGTGATTTGGTAAAGATGTATGCTATTTTAAATCACAGTGGAGCACTTTGTACCTTAGAAATCAGTGTTTTCAGGTTTAGAGAAGAACACAGTCTAAATATGAAGGAACTGTGTGAGAAACAAGTGTGAAAGAAACAAAACACACTTCCACATATGTTTTAGATGAGAAAACAGATCTAAAAAATATAGCAATTTTTTTGTACATGGGCCCTTTAATTTCCTCTTCTCCTCGGCCTGCTCCGCGGCAAAGCGCGCTCTCGCGTCAAGGACAGACGAAGCAGACGCTGTTTAAGCCCTTATATTGAAGCTTTGTGTCTTTATCTTATCTTATCTTTGAACTTACGTTTTCAGACACCTATCTTTGGATTAATTCGACAGGAATGCGGGCAGAAATGCGCCGCGCTTCGTCGCGGCGATTTTCGCTATTAAACTAAATCTGGTTGAGGGTTTGTTCCTCTTTTTGATCGTATCTCTGAGAATACATGTCGGATTGACCCGAAACAAAGACTGGGTAAGAGGTTATGGGACGTAGAACATGTTTTGCGCTTCTAAATTGTGCCCAGAGTCTTAGATTTTCCGCTGTGTGCTGTTAATGATCAGCCGCATCTCTCCAGACTCTCTCTCTCTTGAGCGCAGCAGCACAGGCCCCTCCCTCTGAGACACTAAACATTTTTATTTTTAATTTATGCCAATAGAATAGTGACAAACAACAGTGTTCAATCACAAAAAATATATACATAAAACTTTATAATAGCAGTTTTGATTTAGCTTTTCATAATATATTGTAGCCTAATGCAGATACATTTTGAATTGCTGCTCACTGAGGCCCCCTGCTGGCGGAGGCTGCAGCCTGTGCAGCCTAATGCCGTAAGCCGGCCCTGCACATAATGGACTATTTTGTGGACACGCAAGCCTGATCAAAGTAAAAACATAGATTTTTATTTATTGTTTAGTATAACAAAGGCATCTAAATGACAAAAGTATGCATTTATTCAGGTTTATTTTTGTCCAAAAGGTTGTGCAGTGCACCTTTTATGTTAATGTCAAAATGGTAAAAGTTTTTTGTCGTAGCCCAAGTTTTTGTCTCGTCCATTTCTGTTTCTCACAAACATTTTGCCCAGGTCTGGTCTGAGGACAGGGGTTGGTCTGGGACTGTTTCTTAGTTTCTAATTCTTCTGTTGGTATCGACCAATGACGGTTGCTTGATTTTTCTCCCGATTGTGTTTGCTAAATTAACAATCTTGTGAAGTCCTCTGAGATAACTGTTGTTGTGACTCTAGTCTATAATGAATTGAATTGAACATGTTGTTGTACCTGTGTTGTCGACAGAAGCTCCGTCGGGTCTGACCCAGGACAGTGCTGGTGTGGGGAAGCCGTAGCGTCGCAGCGCAGGACCACGTTACTGCCCAGAGGAGACGTGATCTTAGTGGCAGACGTCATGACTGAGGGCTTCACACAGTTCTCCAGCTCTGCTCTCTGAAACAGCACTCCGGCCAGGTTCTCCGGAGCCGTGCATGTCAAAAACAGATCCATCAGCACCACCGGGCTGTCGGCCATCTTGGAAAGCTCTATCAGTTTGGAGATTTTACAGTCACAGAACCAAGGGTTGTCCTGGAGACCTGTGCACAACAGAGAATATGTTTGATCACAATTCCTCATCAAAAACATACAGTATTCAGTAGTTTTTTAGCATGAAAAGTTCTAGTAAATCTTGTATTTTTTATCCTAAAGACATTATTTCATTGTAGTGGCTCATATTCTTTCACCAAAGAAGTTGAACAGACAAAAATAACACTGACATGAAGTTTGATTTAGAAAAAGGACATTATTTCAAAAGTTTCTGGTCAAACACTGAAATCTCATGAAAACAAGGCATTTCATATAAAAAGGAAACAGATTAAGGTAAACAACAATTCATTTTTTAAATAAATAGATTGTACTTATTAGATGTACATGTCATCATTCCAGTTTTATAAAGTTTTTTGTGGAGCTGTGAATATTGTTTAAAATAGCAAAAAGGTCTGACAGAGAAAGGGCAAAGGAGAATAGAGCTGGCAGTCAAATTATTAAAATATTATTTTTCTGCCCCGCCCACTTTTCTTGACAGCACACTTCCTGTTTCGGTTTATTTATAGTATTTACAACAATTTCAGAAGAAAAGAAAACACAATTAAACTACAATTAAACTGGAGAATGTTCATTTTTAAGTTGAACAAAATTTTAGCATCAACCCAAAAAAAAAAAAAAAAAACTACTGCGGAGTTTTTAAATCTTTTCACTCTGGGACCTGGTTTCAGAAATATTTGTTTCCAGTCTACTGAAACTCCTGCTTCGTGTGGACGATGTGTGGTTTAGGACAAATATTTGTTCTGAAACACCTGAGCTTGGCTTTGTGTGGACAAGGCATTGGTCTATTGATTATATCAGAGGTAAACCTCATCTAGACTGAAACCACACTAAGGCAGCACTGTCAGGTCTTAATCATAAAAATAAATTACAAAGTCTGGATCAAACGATGCACAGGACAGTAAGCTATTGAATAAAAGTTAACATAGTACGATAAGAACCACAATACTTTTCAAGCCAAAAGTCTGGTTCATAACTAATTTTAGTGACCCAAAGCAAACTGCTTAGTGGGCCTCGTTTGTCCCCCCAGGCCATCATTTGAATAGCCTTGACTTATGGACTTAAAAGTGCAGAGTATCTCAAATATCTGTCTGGCTTATTTTTGTCTGCAGGCCATATTTGAACCAAGTGGTGAAGGGCCGGACCATTGCCACACATGTTTGTATCATGTTTTTACTGTTTTGTCCATTTATTGCACGTGTCACATAGCCCAGGGTACAGACGTAGCCCTCAAGGTCTAATCTTATACTAGTGCCAGGAGTCATCTAGGTGTCTTAACCTAATGAAAGTATTTGTCTGAAACTTAAGAGTAAGTAATTTTTCAGACTAATGGGGATGTATATTCAGTAACTGTCGCTTATACATAAGTCAGATAAACAGAGACTTTTGTAGTATGTCAAAGATTAGTAAGATTAATTTGAGTTACAACCGGCTCTTCGGAGACAACCATGATGCCAATTTGGCTCTTTGTCAAAATAACTTGACACCTTAATGTGATAATAAAACAACAAGTGAAGAGACATGCCCTTTAACAAAGTCAATCGAATAAATGAAATATAAAGAGCAACACTATTCTTAAAAATGTGTCGTTTAAGATGGCTAATATGTTTGCTTATCTGTCTCTCTGGGCATTGTCAAACAGATTAATAATGACAGTTAAACTAAACCCGGCAAATGAATTCTACAAGCTAACTGCAGCTAAACAGGAAGTGCTCTGCCAAGAAATGTGGGTGGGGCAGAATAAGGTGAATACACTGTAATTGTGTTTGTTCCTGTGTGGCTGTACACCTGCTGCTCACAGCCAGGCATGTGACTCATGTTTAAGCTCCTCTAAACAGATTAGATTGTCTTACACACCTAAGCTGCCTGTGGCCTAGCTTCTGTTAGCGGTTAGCAGCAGCGCTATCTCTCCTTTTTACACATTATTGATCCGTACAATCAGCTTTACCGTGGCAACACAGCTTCATTTTTCAAACCTTTGACATTGACCATAATATTACTACATTTTTTATCCCATATGATCTGTATATATCAAATAAACGTGACTGTTCTTTAACTACTGAGCAGAGACTTTGTTGTGTATAATCCCGAGGTTCTGCAGTTGCCAGTCTACACACTGCCAGTTCTTTGTTAAGCCAGGTCATCCTTCTGGTGCTCACTGTGTTTTTTTTTTTTTTTCTAGCTTTCCACGCACGCAGTCTGAACATAGAGCCAGTGTTGGGCTAGTTACTGTGAAAATGTAAAAATATAGAGGTTATGCAGCGTTCTAAATGTGAGATCTGCAAAAGAGTCGATGGAGAGAAGGACTTTTTCTTCTGTAAGAGCTCAAAATAAAGCTAAAATAGGCTATATGTGAGAAAACATTTAACCCACAACCACTAATAAAACTTGGTACATGGCATGTAAACAGAGAAAATCAAGTAAACAGTGGTAGAAAAGCAGATAAACAACTAGACAGACTTTGAGATCACACACAGTAAAAGTACATACCTTTTTCTTCCAAAAACAACGTTCTTAATTCTTTTTGATGAGGATATAAACTGTATACTTCAGTTAAAATCCCATTAATCTCCAACAGCTATTAGCAAACAAGTTAGCATAGCACTACACTGTTGCCACGACAACAGAAAACTATTGTTAGTTTTCATTTGTGTTCATTATTGTAAAATAAAAACCTCAGGGATGAAATTTAGTCAATAAAAAGCCAAAAAGTTCATTTTGAGCATTTTTAAAAAAGATGTTTCCTTATGGTATAAAACATATTTATCATCATTCAGAATGTTCCAAAATATGGTTTAAAGCAGTGGTTCCAACTTTTTTTCTTGCAAGGACCAATACAGTCACAATTTTCTTTTCCGGGGACCGGTTGAGGTTGGGTAGCGCAAATAACAACAACGCAAAATGCAAACAACTGATTATTGTGCATATTTTTAGCTCTTATTGCTTTAATTTGCAGTTTATTTTGTTAAATTGCACAATAGTAAAGCACAAGGAAATAGTGATAAACTATATGATAAAAAATAAAATACATCTTAAAAGATTCTCTGGGGCCCAGTAGAAAATGGCTCGGGACCGGTTTTGGGCCAGGGACCAGTGGTTGGGGACCCTAGTTTAAAGGACACATATTATGCATTTTTTGTGTTGTTTTTTTTCCTTTAAACCGGCTCCGAAGCACCTCCACTTTGGATTCTCGTGCACCAGAACTAATAAAAAGTCTAGTAAAGTCAGACAAGGGTTGTGTGTGTTTTCTACATCAAAAATTGAGTTAGAGCTCCATCTACTGACTCCAAAGAAAATTACAGAGGTTATGCAATCAAACCAATCTTGCCTGATATGCTAATCCTGCAGAAATGCTCAAAATGAGTCTGGACGATTTATGGACGTAAAAACAATGCAGAATATCTCAAAGATCTATCTATGACATCACAGATCTGTGCACTTTAGCTGCAGTTAGCCTATAGAATTCAGTCGCTTTGTTTATTTGAATTGTTTTATCTGTTTAAGATTGCCTCACAAGACAAACCAGCAAACATGTTAGCTATCTTAAACAGGAAGTGCACTGCCAACAAAAGTGGGTGGAGTAGAATAAGGTGAAATAAGCTGAGCTCTTGGCTTACATCAACCATAGGTTATGCTCAGACATTCTTTTATTTGAAAAATGCTCCTCAACATTTTGACTGAGTGGCAAAAATATGAGAAGAACAACTGGGAGTGAGAATTGATTCTGTGCACTACCCTATTTTATTTTATTTTTTTCAAAAATGCTAACATCTTGCCGGCAGGTTCATTTCCTGTTTAGTTCATTTCAATGAGGTTTTCACTCCCTCAGTCTAAAATGAAAAATTGCTAAAGATCAGGCAGTGAACAGTGAGTTTTCGGTGGTTTTCTTTGAAAACATGTTAAATACTTTACAAATCAGGAGAATATTTCACCAAAGGACCAAAGTGTGTTGATAAAAAGATGTGTTTGTCTGTCAATGCTAACGCTAAAGTCAGAGGATTTGAAAATAAACAGCTCTTATGCACACAGTCTTGAAGTGTGTAGTTGATGTCAATGTATGAGAATCCTAAGTGTTCCTGTTGTTTTTCTTCTTTTCTGACACTGTTTACCAGATTTTGTTCCTCAATTTGCATGTCACATACAAACTCAATGTTCAGCAGTAGATGTAGTTCTTAATGTTCATTACCAGTCTGTAGCTTTGTGTTTCCTGTAATTCCTCTCAATAATATTTGCCACTCACTGGTGGTATAGTAGAAAGCTTCAAAGTTGTCATCTGAACAGCATTTCTGAAGATCTAGATAGATTGAAAATTACTTTTGAGTCATCTTTTGGATGAGAGTTGTCTTTTGGATGAGAGTCGTCTTTCGTGTGAGAGTCATCTTTTTTCGGTGAGAGTCTTTTGGGTGAGAGTCGTCTTTTGGATGAGAGTCATCTTTCGTGTCAGAGTCGTCTTTTTTCGGTGAGAGTCTTTTGGTGAGAGCGCCTTTTGGATGAGAGTCATCTTTCGTGTGAGAGTCGTCTTTTTCGGTGAGTCTTTTGCGTGAGAGTTGTCTTTGGAGTGATAGTCGTCTTGTTGGGGTGAGAGTCGTCTTTTGGGTGAGAGTCGTCTTTTAAGGTAAGTCGTCTTCCGGATGAGTCGTCTTTTGAGTGAGAGTTGCTTTTTGGGGTGAGAGTCGTCTTTTGGATGAGTCGTCTTTTAACCAGAGTCGTCTTTTGAATGAGAGTCGTCTTTTGGGTGAGAGTCGTCTTTTTGGGGTGAGAATCATCTTTCAGACTAGAGTTGTCTTTCGGTGAGAGTTGTCTTTCGGGTGAGAGTCGTCTTTGGATGATACGCTGTTCAGAGAGAACAATGAGTATCACACTGACTCACTGGTGACATTTAGAATGCTGTGATGTCACCTGCATAACCTCTACTGAGACAAAATAGAATGGTCCCCTCCCTTACTAAAAATGGTGTTAAGTGCATTTGTACATTTTTTGTCAAACGTGTGACTTACCTAGCACTATCTTCTGCGAGCTGTTGGACACTGGAGCCTTGCTGAACGGGGGCCATATGTCCATGAGGTCTGAGGGCAGCGTGCTGAGCTTGTTACTCGACAGATCCAGTAAGTGATATTGACCAGGTACGAAATAGCCTCAGATGGTACGGTGGTCAGTCTGTTGTTGTGTAAATCCAGCGTCCTCAGACTGGGCATCTCCTTCAGTGACTCCCAGGGGAACAACGATATTTGGTTCCCGTCCAGCCTCAGCTCGTGTAGGACTTTGAGGTTGTAGAAGCTGGCCTGTCCACAGAGCTGATGGAGTTGTAGGTGATCCACAGGTAGCGTAGGTCCACCAGGTAGTAGAAGGCCTCGGTGGAATTCTGCGCACTGCTGTTTTCTCCACGCGCAGTTTGACTGTATCCACGGGAACGTTCACAGGATGTCGGACATGTCCGGGTCGTTACACAGCACTGATCTGAAACAGCAGAGTTAAATCACATTACTTCAAGGGAACACATGGAAAATGAGGGAAAAAAAGCCAAATGTCATGATAAAGAACATTTATGATGAAAATGTATGTATAATGAATTACCTGTGTTTTTACTACCCTTCTATTAAAGGTGAGCAATCTGATATGACCTCTTGTCCAAAGTTTGGTTGAATTGTATTGTTGTTATTTTGTATATTTAATCCACAAATATGTTGCCAACTACTGCCAAAAATCATCAGAATGCAAAAAATATCATCATTTGGGTTCAAAATTTCTTGAGGGAGGACCCCCCAGACCCCTCTTTTTGGTGTCCTATTATGGATATAGACCGTCTCTTGGCACTTCCTGTTTAGCTGTGGTTAGCATCTCGCATTTAGTCACTAGGTTTGTTTGAGTTTCCCCTGCAAGACAGTCAAGCTAACATGTTAGCTACCTTAACAGAGCTAAACAGGAGTCAATGTTGGCTAAACAGGAATGTACTTAAGACAAAGTGACTTAGTAGAAAAGGTTTCAATTTTCATCCTTTGTCCCTTGCTGGAAATAGAAAACCAGGAACACCACAGCTTATAAAAAACAGTAAGTACAAAATGCAAAGTACAAAATACAAATCCTCGTTCATCTTAAAATTCATCCATAGGCAATACCCTCCAGTCACCAGATCTCTCACCAACTTACAGTACATACATTCACAGTACAGTCCACTCATACACCACATCTGCCTATTATCACAGCCTACACTTAATAAGCTAAACATTATACACTCATTAGAAACTACATTTGCAGATCTATATACAGTCTATGTACAATATGTCTTGTGCAAACAAAAGCACATTACCACTAAATCCATTCAAGTTATTGATTATGTGGACAAGTTTGATTGACTTAAGTTGTTCTGAAAATGAGCTGAGAGTGGGCAGCTCACGTATTGTTACTGGGATTGTGTTCCAAGTTTGAGAAGCTCGAAAGGAGAAAACATTCTGTCCATAAGTGATTTTTCTGGATACGATCTGGAACCTGCTCTTGTAGATCTAATTTGGCGTTTTTTGACAAACTCTTGCAGAACTTAATAGCAGGTTAATAGCAACATTATTACCATTGATAATATAAGTTGAAGATACTAAAAAGAAATGTTCTTGGGGACACATTTTCACAACGAAGATATAGTTTTTGGAGTCAAGTCAGTCCCCACTTCACATCCGCATCACCTCCTTCTGCAGTTCTGTTTTGAAAGCTTTGTTACCATCTTATAATTACTACTCCTTAATTTGTCTTTATAAAGCATGAATAAAGCATTAATAAAGCCTTAAATATTCATGAAAAATGATGGATGAATTAATGAATGAAAAGGTTTAAGCTTAGTAACTAGGATTTAGGGTTGTCTGTTAGGTTCGTAGTAATGAAATTGTAACTAAGCCCTATGAACTTTTACATTTGTTAACCATTTGTTCATGATAAATAGATCTATATTGAGGTATTATTGGAATTTTACTAAGACTGACTAAAGTCTAGTTATTGTTACCTTTAGTACGGTTTGGTATAGGTTCTGTCCATTTAATCAAAATTCAATTTTAATTATGAATATTGCTCTAATCGCTTACAAAAATGTGTAGTTGTGTAACCTTGATTTTGAACATTGACTGAATGAAAGTAGCTTAATGTAAAAACAAAAAGTAGCTATAGGTTCTCTTCTGGACCAAATAATTGTTCGTTTTCTGACGATAAAAGCTCGCTCAGAGTAAAGTCGGACATTTTTGAACATGCATTTATTTAAAAGAAGCTAAATCCTAAAACAACATTTTTTGGTTGTTAAACTGTGTCATCATTTTTGGCATTTTTAATACAAACTGAGCAAATTCCAAGTTTCAGGTCAAAGTATAGTCACAAACTTTGTCTCTCAAGTCATTTCTAAACTCTATGGCTGTGTCCGAACGTCCACACTCGTTCCCTATCCACTCAATTACTATATAGTCCTGCCCTGTTCAGTGGACTGGTCAGTGACTCATTCATCTGGTCTTTCGGACACGATGCGCACTACTTTGGTCATAAATACTGGTCAAGTCCGTCTGACACGCACAATTTAAGGACTACTACTCATAATACAAGTCTGGTTTAACTTGGACAAAACATTTAACCGCAAACGGACTGGATAATTCCTCTTTTACAGCCCCAACTAAGGTTAGCAGCTAGCGTTAGCATCTTTGGCTAACGGCTTTCAATTACGAGTGTTTAGTTTCTTCTTCGGCTCAACAGTGAGTTTAAGCAGCTTCTTCTCGTCTTTACTTCAGTCGTGTTGTTTACAGTTAAATTCCTCACGTTGTCCGCGCTGTTTTTTTCAATTCTCGCAATGAATTGTGGTCTATATTGACCGTTCTAGTGACCAGCTCACTACTCACTACTTTTCCAGATGCATTGTGGGAAATTTTGAGTGCACTACTTTTTGACCCACTGGACATTCGGACACCACTACAAAATGGCGTGACCCCGAATAGTGCACTATATAGTAGTTAGGGTGCACATTCGGACACAGCCATGTGACATCAGCGTGTCTTTTCCACTCAAACTGAGCACTAATTGCAGACACCTGCTGCCAATCCAATCACACTGCTGCTCTCCACTCTAATGCTGCATTCATGTTCTCTCGGAAACTGTGAAGTTCCGAGCTCCGTCTGGGAAAAATGTGTTGGAACGCTGCTCGGGAGGGAATTTCAGCACGGAAACTCGCCCGGAAGTGTTGGCGGCCGAGTTCCCTAGTTTGCGTCAAATGGCGAGAGCCTGGGCAGGACCCACGGAAGGACCTCATGAGATTAGAGCAGAGCAGTGACACAAAATGACAGGGATTTAGTTTTCTATCACACTGAGAGTTCTGCTTCACCAGTAAAACACATTTAAAACCTTAACACAGACTAAATGAGTTTACATCAATGCACCTTTACAGGTAATGTCCAAAATCATTTATTTATCAACTTTTTACCAACAAGAAAAGATACAGCTCCTCAGTAAGTTCATGAGTTACAACAATAAGAGTTTCCACATGACATTTTCACGAATCTGCAAAGAAAATCAAGATGAAATGTTTGTTGGTGTCACTGCTCCACGTGTGTTCCACAAGCTGCTGTCATGAACGCTCTGATTTTGGGAGGTCTGATCGTTACGTAGATACTTCCGAGTTTCCCGGGGAACATGAATGCAGCATTAGGCCCAGCATTATGCTCACAAAAGCCATGTTTATTTTGATTGTGAAAAAATTCAAACTAAATCAAATCAACAATCGGGATTGACCAATATGAAGAAATAAAACTCATGATTTTGCTTTTCCCCGATTGCCCAGATGCTGCTATTTAAATGCACTTGGTTTTCTGAGTTAAGTAGGACTCCTCTAACCGATCGGAGGTGTTGCATGTGTAGCAGTTTAGTGTGCGTCCATGTTGTGGTCCTGCTGTCATCTCGTTACACAGGCCACTGGGAAATTAGCAAAGGTTAATCACTGTGAACACAAATAGGAAGTGGTCATGTGACTGGCTTTCCCTGTCACAGCTTCAGTCGGCTCTCTCAGTGAGACTCTTCATATCTCATACAAACGCTGGCGTGTGGATAACGTTTGTAGCATATTTGGTAACTTTATTAACCTACAAAACTTTAAACCAGTAGAGTTAATTTCAAAATGTCTTGTGAAACAGAAATTATTTGCTGTTTTTTAAATTATTTGGAGCACTGTAGTGTCCTCTTCTTATGTGAAAAACACTGTCTTTAGTAGGCCTACGTTCTTAAATCATAATGTTCGTCGATGAAATCCACACTTTAAAGGTGGGGTACCTGATTTGAACAAAGCTGGATTTAAACCGTTAAAACTACATCCTTACTCTCGCAAAATTCATTGTCCCATGTTAGCCAGATGCATTCATTTTTGCCTGCATTTACTGCTTAAAGTGAGGCTAAACACGCTGAGGCACTGTGGACCACACGGGTCTTATTGCTTACTTTCACTTCAAGATGCCTTTTTTTATTCACTTTGCAGACATAAATATGAAACAGAAGCATATAATCTTATTTGTCTCTACATGCAAAATTAAAGATGAAAAAAAAAACAAAACAAAAAAAACGTGTGAGTTTTGACCCCCAGACCTTTGCCGCAGCTCTCTTGCTCATCCAGTTGAGCCTAATAACTAATGATGATGACCTAATGACTGATGATGTCTCTGCAGTGCGGGAGACTTATTGACTGCTACTGTACAATAGTGGTGGACAGATTAGTAGGACTTTTTAGACCTTTGCTGTTAAATATTTGCTTGTGATGATTCATATAATTGCTTAAGGCTTTGTTTAAAGCCAGATTTCCCTCGGGCGCAGAGTTAAGGCAATAGACGCGTCATGTTAAAGGTTGTATGGAGGATTTTTCAAATCCAACAGCTGCTTGCTGTTTTCAAATGATACACCTGTGTCTCCCCTCCCAGGGCCACGCCCTTCACTGCTAACTGGGCCAATGAGTTACTTAGGAACACTGAGGGTTTGCGTGACAAGTTCAAAGGCCAATAGATAACGAGGTACCTCGTTATCTATTGGTCAACGTTTTTCTGGATTTATCATGTCCACAGTTTATATATTTTTATAATTATTTTTTTGTTTAGCATAAGTACAAGGCTGTTACAAATCTATGCAACTGTTTTTGACCAAGACTGACAACAAACAATTTTTGAAAATCCTCCATACAACCTTTAAATGGGTATGTGTCTGCGTAGGTCTGAGCAGGGGTGTCGGACTGGGGGGGTAAATGGTACTGGTCTCCCCAGGGCCCAGGGCAAGAAAGGGCCCCAAAAGCAGGTTATTTTTATAAATAAGATAAATGTTGTTCCTCTAAATACAATTATTTGTGACGTTAGGATGTTCATCATTCTTTAAAACAGAGCAAATTGGCTGAATAAAGATGATTATTAATCGACCTTTTGTGTTAAATCTTGTCAATACATCACTACGTCTCAATCCAGCAACATTTTGATTTGTCAAAATGACACAAGAATTTTCTCAGTACATTTTTGGCATAACTAAGACAAGTTTATAGCTTAAAACAATTAGTTAAAATGTAAAAGAGTGCGTTTAAAACACATTCCATTTTATCCTTGTCTTTATGCAAATGAACCAACGCAATAGTTTTGACGCACACAAAACACACACGTAAACGTGGTGTTTTCTAGTCAATTATGGCGATAGAAATGTTGAAAAGTATTGATTTACTGAAGCTTATCGATATGACTATTCCAGAAGAAAATAAAACTCTAATGAACAGAAAAATAATGAGAGTGGACTCAATATTTAAAACACAAGATTATGTTTTAGGGGCCCATCAACAAAATCTGTACCTGGGACCCAGAATTTGGCGCTACGTCCCTGGGTCTGAGTGAGGCGAGCCTTTACATTTTGACACTTCAATTCCTACTTTTGACATTTTGAAATCCCGTACCACCAGGGCCGGCTTACGGCATTAGGCTACATAGGCTGCAGCCTAGGGCCTCCGCCAGCAGGGGCCTCAGTGAGCAGCACTTCAAAATGTATCTACTGTAGATAATCTACATTGAAATATGTTCTGAAAAGCAAAATTGCTATTAGAAAGTTTTATGTACATTTTTATGATTGAGCACATTACAATTCTATTGGCATAAGTTAAATAAAAAAGTTTGTGTCTTTTGCAAATACTCAGAGGGAGGGGCCGCACTGCTGCGCTGTGAGAGAGAGAGCGAGAGAGGGAGAGAGAGAGACTCTGGAAAGATCATTCACAGCATACAGCGAGAAATCCAAGACTCTGGACGCAACTTAGACACAAAAAACACGTTCTACACGCCACAAGCTATCAGCCAGTCTTTGTTTCGGGTCAATCCGTTATGTATTCTCGGAGATACGATCAGTAAAAGCTGATGAACAAACATTTCAACAGATCTTGTTTAATAGCGCAAATCACCGCGACCAAGCGCGACGCATTGCTGCCCGCATTTCTGTCGAATTATTTCAAAGAGAAGTGTCCAAAAACAAGCTTCTGTAGACTATTTTAGCGTGAGCCACTCTGCTTCATGTGTGCGTGACTTGAGAGCGCTCTTTGCCGCGAAGCAGCAGAAGAGAGCAGGGAAATTAAAGAGCCCATACACAAAAAAATGTGGCGTATGTTTTAACACTGTTTTAGCCTCATAGCATAATTGCCTAAGTCATTTTTTGGCAAAATTGGGATTTTTGTCTAACTTTACACTCCTTTCAATGCTGCATCATCCTGTCTTTCTCCATGCATCCTCAGCCAATCAGAACACTTTTTATAATCCAAAAACATTTCTGCCTAAGTCATGTTCTTGACTTGGGCAGTTTTGAGGATACAAACACAATGCCAGAAAGCACAAGAAAGAGGGATTGACTGTTCATAAATTAAGCATTAGCTCTTTTCTTTGAGTAATTTTCAATAATTTCAGTAATTTTATTATTTTTTAAGATGTCTTATTCATTAAATTTTGTCATTTCACTCAATCAAATGAATTGTGAACTGTGTAATTAACCTTTCACATATTTGGCCACAAGATAGGAAAAAACGGGGAAACACTGCCAATAAAGAGTGAAGAGTTGTTCCAATAAATTTGGAAATATTAATATTCTTTATTGTTAATAACTGGATTGGATAACTGGATTGGAAGACCAGGGTGTTCTCACTGTTTAAAAAGGATAAACAATAGACCGGGATGGTGGTCCCCTGTTTAAGAAGAGGGAATGGAGAGTGTGTTCCATTTCAAAAGTGATCATTCTTCTTAGCTTCCCTGGTAAGGCCTACACCAGGTCCAGGAGAGGAGAATCTGTTCGATATTGGATGGGATTTAGGAGGAACAGTGTGCTTTTCGTCCTGGTCATGGAACACTAGACCAGCTCTATACTCTCCATGACCTGCTCCAGGATTCATGGGAGTTTGCACAACCAGTCCACATGTGTTTTGTGGATCTGGTGAAGACGTTCAACCACGTCCCTCGTGGGGTCCTGTGGGGAGTAGAGTTTAGATTCTGGACCCGAGCCCGAGCCCGGCCCGAGCCCAGCCCGACTTTCGGGCCGGGCCTGGGCCCACATTTCTCACGTAGTTGTCGGGCCTGGTCGGGTTCGGGCCAAGACGCAGAGCCGCACTGAACACGTGCGCTCCGCGGGATGATTGACACAGCCGTGTCAGAACACAGCGCAAAACCACCGCTGGGACATAAAGCGAGTGTTTAAGTGGCCAACTATACGGCATAAGAAGTTTGATGCACCGCCACGGAGCGAGGAGAGAGAGACAGAAGACTTGTGTAAGCGCGGAGCAGGTAAAAGAAGAAGGAGAACGAGGGAAGGCACTTTCATCCCCGTAGATAAAGGAAAAGGTGAGGAGGAAAAGAGAAAGCGCGCACATGTATGCGGAGAGAAAAGGGGGAGAGGGAGAGGGAGAGAGAGAGAGAGAGAGAGAGAGAGAGAGAAATGTGCGGTGGAGGAAGCGCTTTTGTAACGTATGGGACACCTAGGAGCTGTTTCTGTCATTAAAATGCCAGTTCAGTGAGCGGGAGGGGCGGGCTCACTTCGGGCTCGGGCTCAGACACACAGAGACTGACTCGGGTCCCGGTCGGGTTCGGACACGACGTGCGCGGGCTCGGGCTGGGTCGGGCTTCATTTTTTGGGCCCGATCTAAACTCTAGTGGGGAGTGCTCTTAGAGTATGGGGTCGGTATCATTACGGCTGTTTGGTCCCTATAGGACCAGAGCAGAAGCTGTGTTCACTTTGTTTATAAGTCAGACCTGTTACCAGTGCATGTTGTACACCCCCAGGGCTGCTCTTTGTCACCAGTTTTGTTTATTGTTTTTATGGACAGAGTTTCTAGGTGCAGTCAGGGTCCGGAGGCGGGTGTCTGGTTTGAGGACCACAAGATCTCATCTCTGCTCTTTGCAGAAGATGTTGTTCTGATGCTTCATCAAACCATGCACTGAGATGGTTAAGGTTAAGGTTAAGGTACACTTTATTGTCCCCGTAGGGAAATTTGTCCTCTGCATTTGACCCATCCTTCAATGCCTCTGCAGCATCTCCTCAGGAGCAGTGATCGCCGCAGTGCAGCGCTCGGGGACCCATCTCCAGGTGTTGTTGCTAGGCTTGGTCAGGACTACCGTAGCTGGAGGATATTACCCTAACATGCATGTTATTGATGGTTTAAGTCCTATCCAAGTGGATGAGTTCAAGTAACTCAGGGTCTTGAAATTGACAGGTGGATCTGTACAGCGTCAGCAGTGATGTGGTCGCTGTATTGTACTGTTGAGGTGAAGAAGGCAAAGCTCTTCATTTACCATCAATCTACAACTCTCACCTATTGTCCTCCTGAGCTTTGGGTAATGACCAAAAGGACCAGATTGGAGATACAAGCGATCGAAATGAGTTCCCTCCGCTGGGTTGCTGGGGGCACTTTGAGAGGTATGGTGAGGAGTTCAGTCACAAAGTGAGTCGCTGCTTTTCTACATCGAGATGAGACAGCTGATGTGGCTGGGACATCTGTTCCAGATGCCTCCTAAACACTTCGCTGTGGAAGTGTTTTGGGCGCATCTAGTTAAAAGGCTTCCGGGTAAGCCCAGGAAATGGAGGGACTAGACTAACCTGGGAACACCTCAGGATCTCCTGGAACAGCTGGAGGGAAGGAGTGTGGACAGGGGAGTAGGTCCCCTACTAAAAATGATGTTTATACAACCTAATATCAGATAAAGATGACAAAAAATTGAATATTTGCAGTTTTATATAAGAGGAAAAATTGCCTAAGTCAAGTCATTTTCTGCCTAAGTCACGTTTCTCTGAGAAGCAATTGACAATGGCTATATTTAATTTTACACACTTGTTCACACATCTTGTTGAATGTATTGTTACAATATCAAGACAGAATATCAATGAGTTTTCTAAAAAAACAGTTTTTTCTTGTTTTCCAAAACTCCTAAAATATGACTTAGGCAATTATGCTATGAGGCTAACGTAAAACATATCTGGAACTGTGTTTTGTTGTTTTCACACTTGTTTCAGACACAGTAAGTTCAATTTTTTGTTCTTCTCTAAAATTGAAAACACACTGATTTCTAAGGTACAAAGTGCTCCACTGTGTTTTAAAATTGCACACATCTTTACAAAAATCATTTTAACATTGTTAGCCATATATTTGCTTGACATTGAGACCGCAGAAATAGTTTAGCTTAATTCTAACCTGGAAATTTTCTGTAAGGTAAAACTTACTAAATTGCCTACTGCTAAATCATGTTGAAATAATAATATTACAATTAATAGTGGCCAGGAACTGAGTAAAAAGCAACAAAATCTTCTCTAAAATCCACCAAAATAACTTTTATTTTAAGCAAACCCCCCCTCCCCCCCCCCCCCCACATTATTTAATGAATCACTTTATTTCAGCCTTTTAGCCAGTTGTCAGTCTGTGCCTTGGGGGCGCCATCTGAATTCTTGATGAGGGCTATTGCGAGCACTGGAGGGGCCTCAAAATATAGTAGCCTAGGGCCTCCAAAAACATTAAGCCGGCCCTGCGTACCACAGTTTTAATAATGCATCTGTTTTGGCTGTGAAAAAGTTTTCTGTTTATGCATGAAAGAAAGTCGTAATCATGTGGAAAAGTTGATTGAAATAACTGTCTTATCTTTCCTCCAGGCACGTTTCTATATTTAGGTCGTCTGCCTCGCTGCAGCTCAAACACTTGATCCTAAGTCATGATATGATTAGGTGGTATTCCAGGAAGGCTTTAGCTCATACATTTTTCTCTGCTCCTGTCTCTATCGCAGTAAATCACAGCTGTATTTTGTTTTAATGGTGGTCAAAATGAAATATTCTAGGCTTGTTCTAAAGGTAATCTTCAATTAATCCAGTCGAAATCTACTCAAAATACAGCTTATGCA